>VXCM01007944.1:0-29851 GCA_014773175.1 Lucifuga dentata
AATAAGATTAATATTTCTTTATTGAAATTATGATCTTAACATTGCAACTTTGCATACCATTGCTTTCTCTTAATTAATATTCATATATTACTGTTATGCATTATATTTATGCTACATATTTTATATGAAGCACAGAGCTCAGATTGTTGCTGAGTGTGATGAGAGCAGAAATAGTCCATGTTAAAATGTTGGTTATAGTATGTTATATGAAGCACAAAGCTCAGATTGTTGCTGTGAGCATGATGAGAGCAGATAGAGTCCATGTTCAGGTTACAGGAGGTGTTACTACTTTGTAATGTTTGAGTCAAACTTTACATTAATCTTTGTGAAATGTCTGCAGGCTGTCTGTTCTGCCTGAAGTCCAGCCATCACAGCCACTGGATTTTAATATTTAGGGGTCTAAACACAAAGTGCTGGGAACCCTCTTGAAATTGTTAGGATTCTTCTTCTTCTTCTTCTTCTTCTTCTTCTTTTCCACTAAAAGTATCTGGGCAGAAGAAACCATAAAAGCTGCAGCTATGAAACTTGGCACGTAGCTTCAAATATTTCACCGCTACTCAGGCATCAAAATGTAAACCAATTGGCCTGAAAGTGGTGCTATAATAACAACTTCAAAATTTTGGCATATATTGGTCTATAACCTTTGAATTAAAAAATCAAAAAAAAAAAAAAAAANAAAAAAAAAAAAAAAAGAAAAAGAATCAAAATTATTTTTTCCTTGGATTCCTTGGATGTATACGAATCTAATCACATAGGCCACGCCCATTTCTGCCTGACTAGATTTTCTGCCATTTTGAATTGTTTCTGAAACAGTTTTTTCTTATCTCCTCCTACAGTTTTGGCTCAATTATCACCAAAATTTGCAGGTAGCATCTCTGGACCAAGCCGGACAAAAGTACTGTTTTAGATTTTTGATATTCTTTACGGTTTTGCTGCAATTGGCTGACAAAGTTGTAGGCGTGGCTAATTTGACAACTTGTGCTACAAAATGTGGTACATCTCCTGAAAGAATTAGTTTACTGTAACCAAATTTGGTGGACATGTTCACTAAACAGATCTGAAAAAAACATGAGTCAGGAACTGATCTGATGGGGCGCTGTAACATCCATAGTAAACTTTCATCAATAACTTCTGAACCTTAGATCATAGAATCAAAATTCTTTTTTCTCTGTAGTCCTTGGGCTAAGACGCATCTATCCATGTAAGCCACGCCCATTTCTAACTCAGTTTGTCCACCATTTTGATTTTTTTTTGCAAATTTTGATTGAAGAATTTCTTTCTCAAACACTGTAAAAGCTACAGCAATGAAACTTAACAGATTGGTTCAACATCTCATCCACTACTCAGGAAAAAAAAATTACAGGGATTGGCCTGAAGGTGGCGCTGTTATAAGCACGTTTATATTTTGGCCTATAGCTATTGAACATCATAGGTTCAACATTCTTTTTTCCCTGCATTCCTTGGGTTTATATGCATCCAGCAGTGTAGTCCAACCTCCTCCCCCAAGACTGGATTTTCAGCCATTTTGAATTGGTCCCAAAACAGGTTTTTTTGTATCTCCGCCTCCAGTTTTGGCTCAATCATCACCAAAATTTGCATGTGGCATGTCTGGCCCAAGCCAGAAAAAAGTACTGTTTCAGTTTTTTGATATTCTTAATCATTTTTGCTGCAATTGGCTGAGAATGTTGTAAGCATGGCTTATTGTACAACATGTGGTATAAAATGTAGTATATCTCCTGAAGGAATTAGTCTACTGTAACCAAACATGGTGGACAAGTTCATTACAAACATCTGCATAAAATGAATCATAAACTGACCTGATGGGGGCACTATAACTTCCACAGTAAACTTTCATCAATAACTTCTGAACCATAGATCGCAGAATCAAAATGTTTTTTTCTCTGTNACAGTAAACTTTCATCAATAACTTCTGAACCATAGATCGCAGAATCAAAATGTTTTTTTCTCTGTAGTCCTTGGGCTAAGACGCATCTATCCATGTAAGCGATGCCCATTTCCAACTCATAATGTTTCTGCCATTTCGAATTTTGTCCATAACTGTTTCTTCGCTTCTTCTCCTCCAATTTTGACTCAATTCAAATGAAATTTTACAGATACAATGTCTGAACCAAGCTGAAAAATGATATTTCTTCATTTACTGATATTCTCTACCTTTTTGCTGCAATTTCCTGCCAAATTTGAGTGGGCATAGATTAGTCAACAAAAACTGCAATAGCTCATGAATGATTGGGTCTATTGTCACCAAACTTGGTGAATATCTGCGCACTCGACTTCTGGTAAAACTGAATCATTCANGGGTCTATTGTCACCAAACTTGGTGAATATCTGCGCACTCGACTTCTGGTAAAACTGAATCATTCACTGAGTCGTCGCAGATGCTTGGACCCTGCTTATTGCTGCTTGCAGCTATATTTTTTGTTTAGTTTTGTTTTAGTTACTTGTCTTTCAGTCGTTCCTTTATGAGCCAGTAAACATATCTCAACAAACGTGTAAACTAAAAAATGTAAATCAATAATTTAAAACTTAATAATGTCCTTAAACCTAAAATAATTGGTGCTATATACTTTTTATCATGTGAAACTGGTCTTAAATTCCATTCTAAGAGGCATTAAAAGTCTTAAATTTAACATGCCTGAACCTGTAGCTACCATGTTATTATTTGATAACCACTAATAAATAAAACAATTTATATTGGGGCAAGTAAAAATTGACTTCAGGCAAGTAGATTTCTGACTCACTTGTCCAACCAGGCAAGTGAAAAAACAGCTTAATGTTGAACATTAACTCATTGGGCTTGCTGCTGATTTGGCCTGATGAGAGCTAATTAAAGCTAACACAGGCATCAATATTGTACAATACAACAGATAAACATCTGAGCAGCAGCCAGGCAATACATTACTGAATTAAGTCATTTCTCCTTCATATTAACCCAACAGCATTATTTTAGGTATTTCAATGACATGTTCTATTTGTACAGAAATGTTGACAAGTGTGATTTCGGTTAATTATGTTTTAATTTTTCATAGGACATTGATTGTTTCCTGGCTGGTTGACTGGAAAAGACTCTTGGGAGCACAACTTGTCTGAGAAGATGGAGCCAAGGTGGACATACCGGCATCATCTACCTTCTGACTCTTCCTGTGTCCATCTACATTATTGCAGGTATTGCAGACTCTTTCTCATCCTGATGAGAAAGATGCCCTTCTTGGAGACAGATCAGGATGCATCGTGCTTCCTGCTGATTTGGCCAGTACTCCTCATCCTCGATAGTCCAGGACGGAGCTGCTGGACATCTGGCTGCTAATGGTGTGCACACAGGCGTCATCGACCTTCTGCCTCTTCCTGTGTCCCTCCACATCTTTGCAGGCCTTCCTCTTGACTTTCATGTCCTCCTTCAAGACAGACCAGGATTCATCAGGCCCATGGAAGATATGGACGACACCCCTCATCCTCTTCAGTCCTCTGTCATGCTGGAGCTGTTGGAGGTCTGGCTGCTGATGCTGGACACAGAGGCATCATCAACATTATACATCTTCCTGTGTCCCTCTATGTCATTTCAAGCCTTCCTCTTTCTCATCCTGACTTTGTTGCCCTCCTTGGAGACAGATCAGGATTCATTGGACTTCCTGCTGATTTGGCCGGTATCCCTCATCCTCTTAGATCCTCTGTCATTCTGGAGCTACTGGACATCTGGTTGCTAATGGTGTGCACACAGGCATCATTGACCTTCTGCCTCTTCCTGTGTCCCTCCACATCTTTGCAGGCCTTCCTCTTGACTTTCATGTCCTCCTTCAAGACAGACCAGGATTCATCAGGCCCATGGAAGATATGGACGACACCCCTCATCCTCTTCAGTCCTCTGTCATGCTGGAGCTGTTGGAGGTCTGGCTGCTGATGCTGGACACAGAGGCATCATCAACATTATACATCTTCCTGTGTCCCTCTATGTCATTTCAAGCCTTCCTCTTTCTCATCCTGACTTTGTTGCCCTCCTTGGAGACAGATCAGGATTCATTGGACTTCCTGCTGATTTGGCCGGTATCCCTCATCCTCTTAGATCCTCTGTCATTCTGGAGCTACTGGACATCTGGTTGCTAATGGTGTGCACACAGGCATCATTGACCTTCTGCCTCTTCCTGTGTCCCTCCGCATCATTGTAGGCCTTCCTCTTGACTTTCATGTCCTACTTCAAGACAGATCTGGATTCATCGGGCCAGTGGAAGATTTGGACGGTACCCCTCTGCCTCTTCAGTCCCCTGTCATGCTGGAGCTGTTGGAGGTCTGGCTGCTGATGCTGTACACACAGGCATCATTGACATTCTACCTCTTCCTGTGTCCCTCTGCATCATTGCAGGCCTTCCTCTTTCTCATCCTGACTTTGATGCCATCTTTGGAGACAGATCAGGATTCATTGGGCTTCCTGCTGGTTTGGATGGTACCCGTCATCCTCTGTCACACTGTAGCTGCTGACATCTGGTTGCAAATGGTGTGCACACAGGTGTCATCGACCTTCTGCCTCTTCCTGTGTCCCTCCTCAGTGTCGCAGGCCTTCCTCCTAACTTTCATGTCGCAGGCTTTCTTCTTCACTTTCATGTTCTGCTTCAAGACAGACCTGGATTCATCGGGCCCATGGCATATTTGGATGGCACCCCTCATCCACTTCAGTCTGTCCTCAGTCATGCTGTAGGTGTTCTGGCTGCTGATGCTGTACACACAGGCATCATCAACATTCTACCTCTTCCTGTGTCCCTCTGCATCATTGTGGGCCTTCCTGTTTCTTATCCTGACTTTGATGCCCTCCTTGGAGACAGATCAGGATTCATCGGGCTTCCTGTGGATTTGGCCACTACCCCTCATCCTCTTCAGTCCTCTGTCATACTGGAGCTGTTGGAGGTCTGGCTGCTGATGCTGTACATACAGGTGTCATCGACATTCTACCTCTTCCTGTGTCCCTCTGCATCATTGCAAGCCTTCCTCTTTCTCATCCTGACTTTGTTGCCCTCCTTGGAGACAGATCAGTATTCATCAGGCTTCCTGCTGATTTGGCTTACTCTTTAGTCCTCTGTCATGCTGGAGCTGCTGGACATCTGGTTGCTAATGGTGTGCACACAGGCATCATTGACCTTCTGCCTCTTCCTGTGTCCCTCCTCAGTGTCGCAGGCCTTCCTCCTAACTTTCATGTCGCAGGCTTTCTTCTTCACTTTCATGTTCTGCTTCAAGACAGACCTGGATTCATCGGGCCCATGGCATATTTGGATGGCACCCCTCATCCACTTCAGTCTGTCCTCAGTCATGCTGTAGGTGTTCTGGCTGCTGATGCTGTACACACAGGCATCATCAACATTCTACCTCTTCCTGTGTCCCTCTGCATCATTGTGGGCCTTCCTGTTTCTTATCCTGACTTTGATGCCCTCCTTGGAGACAGATCAGGATTCATCGGGCTTCCTGTGGATTTGGCCACTACCCCTCATCCTCTTCAGTCCTCTGTCATACTGGAGCTGTTGGAGGTCTGGCTGCTGATGCTGTACATACAGGTGTCATCGACATTCTACCTCTTCCTGTGTCCCTCTGCATCATTGCAAGCCTTCCTCTTTCTCATCCTGACTTTGTTGCCCTCCTTGGAGACAGATCAGTATTCATCAGGCTTCCTGCTGATTTGGCTTACTCTTTAGTCCTCTGTCATGCTGGAGCTGCTGGACATCTGGTTGCTAATGGTGTGCACACAGGCATCATTGACCTTCTGCCTCTTCCTGTGTCCCTCTGCATCATCGCAGATCTTCCTCTTGATGCTCATATCCTTCAAGACAGATCAGATTCATCAGGCCCTTGGATGATTTGGGTGGTACCCCTTATAAACTCCAGTCTGTCCTCTCTCATGCTGGAGCTGTAGGAGGTCTGGCTGCTGATGCTGTGCACACAGGCATCATCGACCTTCTACCTCTTCCTGTGTCCCTCTGCATCATTGCAGGCCTTCCTTTTTCTCATCCTGACTTTGGTGCCCTCCTTGGAGACAGATCAGGCTTCATCGGGCTTCCTGCTGATTTGGCCGGTACCCCTCATCCTCTTCAGTCCTCTGTCATGGCAGAGCTGCTGGACATCCAGCTGCTAATGGTGTGCACACAGGCATCATCGACTCTCTGCCTCTACCTGTGTCCCTCCACATCATCGTAGGCCTTCATCTTCACTTTCACGTCCTCCTTCAAGACAGACCTGGATTCATCAGTCCCGTGGAAGATTTGGACAGTATCCCTCATCCTCTTCAGTCCTTTGTCCTACAGGAGTTGCTGGACATCCAACTGCTAATGGTGTGAACACAGGTGTCATCAATCTTCTGCGTCATTCTGTGTCCCTCTGCGTCATTGCAGGCCTTCCTCTTGACTTTCATGTCCTCCTTCAAGACAGACCAGGATTCATCGGGCCTGTGGAAGATTTGGACGGCACCCCTCATTCTCTTCAGTCCTCTGTCATGCTTGAGCTGTTGGAGGTCTGGCTACTGATGTTGTGCACACAGGCGTCATCGACCTCTACCTCTTCTTGTGTCCCTCTGTGTCATTGTAGCCCTTCCTCTTTCTCATTCTGACTTTGTTGCCCTCCTTAGAGACAGATCAGTATTCATCGGGCTTCCTGCTGGTTTGGCCGGTACCATTCATCCTCTTCAGTCCTCTGTCATATTGGACCTGCTGGACATCCAGCTGTGTGCACACAGGCATCATCGACCTTCTGCCTCTTCCTGTGTCCCTCCGCATCGTCCCAGGCCTTCCTCTTGACTTTCATATCCTACGTCAAGACAGACCTGGGTTCATCAGGCCCGTGGAATATTTTGACGGTTTTCCTCATCCTCTTCAGTCTGTCCTCTGTCATGCTGGAGCTGTTGGAGGTCTGGACAGCACCCCTCATCCACTTCAGTCTGTCCTCTGTCATGCTGGAGCTGTTGGAGGTCTGGCTGGTGATGCTGTGCACACAGGCATCATTGACCTTCTGCCTCTTCCTGTGTCCCTCTGCATTGTTGCAGGCCTTCTTCGCTTTCATGTTCTGCTTCAAGACAGACCTGGATTCATCGGGCCCATGGCATATTTGGACGGCACCCCTCATCCACTTCAGTCTGTCCTCTGTCATGCTGGAGCTGTAGATGGTCTGGCTGCTGATGCTGTACACAGGCATCATCGACATTCTACCTCTTCCTGTGTCCCTCTGCATCATTTTAGGCCTTGCTCTTTCTTATACTGACTTTGATGCCCTCCTTGGAGACAGATCAGGATTTATCGGGCTTCGTGCTGATTTGGCTGGTACCCCTCATCCTCTGCAGTCCTCTGTCATACTGGAGCTGTTGGAGGTCTGGCTGCTGATGCTTTATGCATATCTCTATATCTTCTATCTTCTATCTCTATACCCTTGTATAGAGATAGAACATCAATAGTAATGAAGTGAGCTCAAAATATTGTCAAAATTTAAACAGAAATATAGACATCCTGTAAATGTTTGCTGTTTAGTTCCAATTAATGGGACTCAACCTTACCTTGACACAGACACATGATGTTCAACCTCTATTGCAAATTTACACTTCATGGTGTTGTTTGAAATATCTCCAATCAGGTTATTAAGAATAAAAGTGGTTTTAACAAAATAAGCTGCTTACTCCCTGCTATCTGGCAATCCAAATGTTTTTTTTTCTTGCTGAGATTCTACTATGTGGTGCTGTTGATGATGTCATTTTCATCATCATGAGGTCATCAGATCTCAGGTGTTCTCAGGTGGCATTAAGTAACAGAAGGAATTTTCTGTTTTTCACCATGGCAACAGAGCAACTTAAACCAATTCAAATGAGCTCCAAAGCAAATGGAGTGATATGTAGAAAAATACTTCATCTAGACAAAATAAGTAAAAAATTAAAAGGCATTTATCCTGTCATATCAATTTTAACGCTACAATCTAATCCCTTATTCAGTTTTCTCTGAGAATTACATATCAGTGCCACATTTCCAGTGGCGAATTTGGTATGAAAATTTTGGTGGGGCCACACAATATTTATACAAGAAAAAGTGATGATTACATCAAAACATACTAGTAGCTATATATATATATATATATATATGCGTACCTACTAGTATGTTATATATATTACTAGTACGTTATCTATATATATTAGGTTACTTTGAACCATACTCAGAAAATCAATAAACTGCCACCAGTGAGAGAGGAAGAACACTGATTGCTGTGAGCATTAAATAGCCTACTCACAACCTAAACAACACCAACATGAGGTCAATAAAGCGCAAAGCTAAACTCATACAGTGAATGGCGCATTGCTCTTACACGTAACATATCTGTTTTTTTCAGTCTGTTGGTTGTATTGTTCAATGCCATGCCTGTACGCACTGTCAAGCTGAGAGGCAATGTTCGTTGTTCCCACTAAGCCCAACTTAATGGCATTATCCACATGCCATGCACAACTCTCCTGTTTTGCCAACCTTTCTGAAAGATGCTTTAAGTCCTTAAATCCACTTGTTGTCCAGATACAGTTCCCCTCTGTAAAGAAGATGGGGAAAGCAGAACAGGGCTTTTTTTTAATACGCTAGCAGTTAGCCAAGTTTTCCTTTTGAACCACTCCTGGTTGAATGTCCTGTTTTTATCTTTTCCTTCTTNGCAGTTAGCCAAGTTTTCCTTTTGAACCACTCCTGGTTGAATGTCCTGTTTTTATCTTTTCCTTCTTCCGAAATGATAAAGCCATCTGGTCGATGCGGTCCCAACCGTTTAATTTCCAATTTTTGCTCAAGGGAGTGATAAATCGTACTGTATTTAAATAATCCACACAATTCAAGACTACTGCTGTACCGTTAACGCAAGTTCATATACAATATCAGCCACTCTTTTGCTAGTGAGCAAGATGTGTGCGTGTTTGCGCCAATCAAATCAACAAATGGGATGCTTCTATGGGGCCCCGGCTGAGGCCCTACGCGCTGCGCGTGTTCTGCGTATCGGTCACGTCAGTGATTTTGTCAGTCACGTGTGTTTGTTGTCTGCGACATCACCAAGTTGCCATTTTGGAGGTATAGCTGCAGTAAGCGGTATAGGAAGCAGTACTGTAAAGTACTGTAAACAACACAACTAAATAAGTTATTCAACCAATTTAATCGACAAACTGGAGAAGCAGAAGCAAACTGAGAGAATACCATACCGAGACAAACTCAGCAAAGATGCCAGGGATGGTAAATTGTCTATTATTAACAACATCGATCCATACGACCTGTCAGCAAAAAGCTGCAGTGCTGACCCCGCATTGCTGCCTCCAACCTTGTACTTGGATATTACGTTATTATAATAACATGTTTGTACTTGAAAATTGCAAAATAAACCTTACTCTGTTGCACAACATTTGGTTTCCATACTTAATTTGGCTATCAAAGAGTTAATGAACAGAAAAAAAAGGTCAGGAACAATACATTTATGTTGTGTATATTTATTATTTATGAAAAATTTCATTTTACATACTGTTGTATATTGTTCATGCAGACTGGGTCAAATGCAGTTCTAAAATGAACAGCAGAAGAAGTGAAAAGCATGATAGAGCATCAGCACACAATGCATTTCTGTAAATGTCTGTCTATAGGTGTAATGTCTGTATGGACAGATGTCTGTCTGTAGGTGTAATGTCTGTGTGGACAGATGTAAAGGATGGTGTCCAGTCTGGGTCAGTCTCCATCATCTCATATGCAGGTTGACCTGCAATGACATGAAAAGTTTTTAGTAGCTAGCTACGTAACATCAGATTAATCCATGACATTTTACAGTCTTAACAAGACTAAATTAACCCGTTTCTGCTGCCCTTGCTGTGTGTTTACTAGCGTGGCTAATCCAAAACAACGCATGGATATAACGTTAACGCTAGCTACATTAGAAGACAGAAAACCACCACATTTAGTAACGTTACTTAAACAACAAAAGCTGTCTTACCTACCTTTATGAAAATGCTGAGAGCAAACAAACATGAAGGGAGATATCTTGGCAATGTGAAGTGATGTTTTTGCATCTCACCGCTACAACCCAGGCCATCCTAATCCTCTTTGTTATGTCCTCTACTTGCGGACCATATAGCCTTTTTTCCAGGTTGGAAACCTAAAAATCTTGCCTCATGGTGAACGTTTATACCCCTTCTATCGTGGGCCTTATTATTGCAGCTTTTAACACAACACGAGCGTACCATTTCACAAATAAAAGAAGGTGAACGCAAATAAACTGCTTTGACCACAGAATACCTCAAAAATGGCGCTTAGACCCAAAATGCACTTTGGTTATTGTGAGTGTTACGTCATCTGTCAAGAACCGATAGGGAGGCACTGAATAAACCTGCCGAATTTCAACTTCATACTAAAGATGTTGGTGCCACAGACAGAGATTTCTGTCATTATAATTCAGATTATAGTTAAGATGAATCCATGAAGCATGTTCTCCAGGATTTGGTATGTTTGCTCAAAACATACCTAAAACAAATTTTTAATATTTTAATAACTGGTGCCTCTTAAGTGAGGTGAAGCTGAGTACAAAAACTGGATTAACATCAGGGAATTCATCTGTAGATAATGAAGGTTTTTAATATAATAACATTAAGGGCCAAAGACCATTAGTATTGAATGACCAGCGCACACGCACACAACCGTTTATGTAAAATGCGCAGTCGGTTTCTCCACTAAACCTTTTAGCATAAGGCAGAGAGAGAGAGAGAGAGAGAGAGAGAGAGAGAGAGAGAGAGAGAGAGAGAGAGAGACCTCGCCGGCTTGGCAGGCTGTGTTCATGTGCGGGGCGTGAGTGTGTCAGCCTTGGCCCCTCATGCCCTGCCACTGGCATTGTACCCCTGTGGTGTTGTGGCCCATGTGGTGCAGGGCTGGGGCCCTCCCGGTGGGCACCTCTCCTCCTGGGCCTGGGGGTNGGGGGGGGGTCTGGGGGTGTGCCTCGGGATGTTGCCTGGCCTGCTCTTCCAGTGGTCTGCCTGTCTGCTCCGGTGGTGCATGTGGGTGTCCTTCCTGGCTCCTGGGCTCATCTGTTGTCCCGGTTCTCCTCTGTCCCCTTGGAGCTCTTCTTCCTGGGTGTTTTTCCATCTGGGGCATGCCGCCCAGCCGTGTGGCTTCTGTCGGGCTTGGAGAGGTCCCCGTGCTTTGGTAAGGTTCTGTGTTTAGGTCCCGGCCCAACACACCAGCTACTATTGCGATCCGATCTTAAGCAGTGGTCTGGGTCTCTGAGGTTGCTGGACCAGTGTTTGAGGTTGTCACCACCATTTAGTGCTGGGTGTTCTCAGGGGGATCGGGACTTTTTGGATCTGGATTGGGTGCACAGAATTTCACAATCTAAATAAGTATACTGTTTATTACTGTCACTGCTTGTTTATGTGTTGTTGTTTGCCCTGGCCTGTTGTGTCGTAGGTTTTTAGTCTCTTTAGTGTTTCACAGATTAAACCACTACACTGGTTATTACTGGTTATTACTGTCACTACTCGTCTGTGTGTTTTTGTCTTTGTGTTGTTCAGGTGTTTAGCCCTCCTTGATAGAAATTGTTAGTTTTAAATAAAACGTGATAGGTTGGTCAAGAAGGGCAGGTGAAGGTCACACACACACACACACATTCACTTATGCACTATATGTTATCTGTCTGTTGCTAGATTAAATTGCATATATATAAAAAATGGTTGTGCCAATCTTGGCATACACCACAACTATACATGCAGACAGAAAAAAAGAGAAAAAAAAAATTAAAAATCTACCAAGTTAATGTACTTTGCTAACCAAAGTCTATGTCAAAATAAAACAGGCTCAAGATGTTTTCTACTGTGGATATTATAATTTCTTCTTCTATTTGACATTCATAAAAATTAGATCATTTAATAATTACAAAAAAAAAAGTTTAAGAATGTTTCGCCAGTGATTGAAAACAATGCCAACCAACCAAAAACACAGGGAGAGGGCAAAAACAATGCAATTTGTTAGAATGAAGTTATATTTTACATATACTGTCTGGTGGATTATGGCCACATGTACAGAATTTAAAATAACTAGTGCAGTGCCCGTTGAAAATGTGCGTGTTTGCACCAGGCCAGACTTTGTGGTGTGCGCCATAGCCTGCCCGTGGAATGAAGCGTGTGCTGCTGCACAGACGACTTTTTATCGGTACAGCTCAATTTAAGAACCGCTCATCCAAACAACCTCACATGTGACACTGCACGTCCTTGGATCCTGATCAATAAACCTGCTGAATATCAGCTTCATACAGTGCTGGGTTCTAGAGATGTTGGTGCCACAGACAAACGGAACAGACAGACAGAAATTTCTGGCTTTGTAGTAAAGATTATAGTTAAGATGTATCCATGAAACGTGTACTAAGAGCTTTGCCTTTCTTCAAAACATACCAAAGCCATATTTTTAATATGTTAAAAAGTGATGCCTCTTAAGTGAGGTGAAAGCCACTGACAAAAACTGGACATGACATGAGGAAATTCATCTGTAGATAACTGGGGTTTTTAATTCTCAAAAACAAAAGAAACAAAAGGGCAAAGACAGCTGAATGATGTAAAATGCGCAGTTGGTTCCTCCACTAAACTTTTTAACATATACCAAGCAGCTGAGAGAGAGAGACAGAGAGAGAGATTGAGAGAGAGAGAGAGAGAGAGCCCACTTGATTCAATTCATTTCATTATCAGCTTCGACTGTAATGACGAATTGAATTCACGGTGAAATGTTGCATGGACCCCAGACGTTCACCCAACGTGAACACATGAACCTGAGCAGAAAGAGACACGTGCTGCAGCTACAGAACCAATTCTTTCTGCAGCAGCACAGACAGCCCGTCCTCTGATCCACGTTTTCATCAGGAAATAACTGTGAAATGAAAGAGACACTGACTTTTCGGAGCGGCGTGTTTGCGGTACTATTGCGCTTATAAAAAAAATAAAGAAATATGCAATAAGTAGGAAGTTTCATTTGTAAAATTGGACAGCCTAAGTCTGGCGATATTAGACAGTCTGAATCTGCATTGAAGAAAAAGTGAACGGCCCGGTCCGTAGCCATTAGTGGCCATGGATCGAGCATATGCTGCTGAGTCCAGAGCATATCATGCTGCCGCGGCCGGAGAGTATCGCGAGGACTATTTTTTACGGCATGATTTTGAGAACCGTTCAACCAAACAACTTCACACGCGGCAAAAGCACATCCTTGGATCTTGAGCATTATATCTGCCGAATTTCAGCTTCATACAACACCGCGTTCTCGAGATATGTGTGCCACAGACAGACAGGGATTATAGTAAGAAGATGACGTTAGGCATGACTGTACAGTAGGTGGCGGTGTGGAGCTTTGGCGCAGCTTTGGAACACACTCTGCCGATCAGAGAAGAAGAATCAGATTTGGGGCCTGGCCCACGTCATTGGTTTCCACGGTGGGCTGATAGTGCTGGTCTTCCGGTGGAGACGTGGCTCTGTACTTCTGCCATATTGACGCTAGCTGGATACCAATCACACAAGTTGTGGGCAGCTGCACACTCGTACTTTGCTATTTCAGTGCTACTAGAAATCACAAAAGCACAAAACACAGAAGACTGACGATTGTTGTTCGATTCAGAGAGACAAAATGGTGAGTGACAGCGCAAAATCGACCTATTTTCCTGCTTTTTTGTCGGGCCTAGCAGTTATCATAACATTAGCTAACCTGTCAGTTACAGCTAGGTAACATTCAACGTTAGCTTGCTTCCCCAAAAGCGGAATGAGAAGAGAAGCAAATGTCGTTACTTGTCAAACTGACACCACTGACGGTCTAATTATTGTAACTTTTAGCTGAAATGTTCGTCGTCATTCTATACATCTGAAATTTCAGGTATATTGACGGCATTGAGTGTGCAGACATTGCTGACGTTAACTAGCTTTAGCATTAGCTTTCCTCTGGTTAGCTGCAGTCTGTAGCCGGATCCGAGCTAACGACGCTGTCAGATTGTCTTCAGCCAGGCATCGATGACTGCGGCTCACAAAACTGACCACGTGTCTGTAATATATAAATATAGTTATTGTTAGCCAGCTGTGTAGTATTGAGTGTTAACAGTTGTCATTGCTGAGCCATTCGGACAAGTTCAGATCCAGTAGCCGTGAGTTTAATTTCTAACTTTAGTCTATTTGTAACTTTAGTCTTTATTAACTTTATTCAGTTAAATGATTTCATTCATTTACTACGACGAAATAAAGCTTTTATTTTATGTCTGTGTCTGTATGTGTGTATATATATATATGTATATATATGTATATATTTATGTATATTTATGTATATATATACATATGTATGTATATATATGTATATATATACACGTATATATATGTATATATATACGTATATATGTATACACATGTATATATACACATATATGTATATATACATATATGTATGTTTGAGTGGCAGCTTTAGTTATACATCTGTACAGTCCATTATGATCTAATACAACAGCCCTGCAGCACATTCTATCTCTGCAGCTTATTGTGTTAAGGGTTTTTATATTTTGGTTCTTTGATTAATTAGACTGTATTGTTAATTACAGGTGTTTCTAATGCCCTGATTTATGTAAACACCTTTCAGTATAATTCAGTATAATACAGCCTAGTGAAACACAACTACAAAATATGGCCTCAAAAATAAGTGTGTTGGATTCCATGAGACTGTATAAGTGTACCTAATAGTGTAATTCTGCTCTGTGTGTAATACAAGAATTATTTCACAGTTACAAAACTTTCAAAACTGTCAATTTAAGGTTGCTTTTGTTTCTTATTGAACATAAACTCATGAATCAACACAAACATGGAGGTTACAAACCTCTGCATAGTCAAGTTGCTTTAGACTTACTATTTTTGCCTTTGGGCAGCTATTGTGTACCCATAACAAACTATATACACTGTAGTGATGTTATGGTTCCCTTTAAAAATCCATACCATTCGGTACGCCATCCACAGTATTGTGCAAGGATTGTGAAAGTGTGTACTGCGGTTCATTTGTTTCAGTCCACAAATATCCATTCATCTATCCATACCCTATATACTGTGCAGGGTTACAGGAGAGGGACCTTACTTCAGTATTTTGGGTAGCTGTACTTAACAGAAAACTGTGACCCCTGAACTGTGAGATTGTTGAGGACTCAACCAATTTGCTTTTGTAGTTCCCTAAAATCAAGGGATTCAAAAGAGGCAAAAAGACAAAAACAAAAAACAAAACAAAAAAAAAACTTATTGGTGCCGTCAAGCTGGCACAAATGCCTGTATAAAGTTGTTTTCACATGCTGATATGTAAAGTGGGTGAAGTCGCTGGTAATACTGCAGTTCTTGTAGGTGCACTAACTCTCATATTTTGTGTTGACCCTCAGGTGCTGTTGGCAGCGGCGGTGTGCACCAAGGCGGGCAAGGCCATCGTATCAAGGCAGTTTGTGGAAATGACCCGGACACGTATTGAGGGTCTTCTGGCTGCATTCCCCAAACTGATGAACACGGGCAAGCAGCACACCTTTGTGGAGACAGACAGCGTTCGCTACGTGTACCAGCCGCTGGAGAAACTCTACATGGTCCTCATCACCACCAAGAACAGCAACATCCTGGAGGACCTGGAGACACTCAGACTCTTCTCTCGTGTGGTGAGAAATCATGGGGTTTAGCTCACACTAATATTCATTGATAATTTTCAACTAAATCTACTAAATTGTTTCTACATTATTTTCTCCACAAACAATTAATTGAGACTTAAAAGACTTCAAGTTGACCGAGGCCCTGCTAATGATTTAGTTTAATAATCTATGGACTAAAAGGAGCACTGCTCTAGAATGAACTATTTGTTTCTTTCTGTACCTATTAATTAAGATTATGGGTATCTATAAATAAAGCTATGATGATGATTGATTGCAGTGTGTATGCTAACATGATAGATTATTGTAGTCTGAGAGGCTGTCGCCAGTGAAAATTCTCTTACCAGTATACTGCAGGTATACACACACACACACACACACACACACATATATATATATGTAGAGAGAGATAGGTATTTATACACACACATATACACAATGGATATAAAATGTTGACACCTTCCTTTGGTATTGGCCTGAAATTAAGAGAAAAAAAGTCAAACTGTTTTCCCCCTTTGTATAACACCTCACAACCAACAAAATTCAAGTTAAAGAAGAGACTTTGCAGTGTGGTAGATATTTCCTTTAGGTTTTGTTGGTTGCACCTGAAGCTAGACAAATGCTGCACACGTTAGCCCTGTCAGAGACCTTTACTTCAGCTTGATCAGCTGATTTAAAAAAAAAAGAAACACCAAAAAAGCAAAATTAAAAATACAAAATCCAGGTGCCTAAAATTGATAGATTGTTCAAGACTCACAGTAGTATTAAAAGCAGAAAGTTCCAGTTATCAGTTTGTGTCTGTGAACATTTATGCAACCACGTTACTTCAAATTTTTTATGTTCTGTTCTTTTTCTTAAACATTATTATTTTTATTTTTGTTTTGTTACTTGAATTTTGTTGGCTGCAGTGTTCGCATGGTAGGTGGAAAAAGGTGCAACATTTTTTGTATTGATTTTGGTTTTAAATTGCAAAAACCTGCAATTATATTTTTTACGGGAATGTAGGTGTAATCATTTTTTAAAATGAGCATCAGACATAACTAGTGCAAGACACATGCTTTTCCACAGGGATAATAACTGCAGCCTTTCAAAATAATACCCAACCTTCACTTTCAAACCCAAATGTAACTCTGTTGAGACAGCAGTGCTGAACACGTCTCACAGCCATGTCTACTGAGGGAAAGTGAATGAGGAGTATTTTATTTTGGAAGTAAGCAGGATGCTGTGAGCAGAGTTCTAATTAGCAGTTAAGTTAGCGTGAAATACACACAACACATGCACACACATCACACACTCTGAAGTCTGCAGTATTAGCTTAGTCAGGAAGTGAGTCACATAAGTAGGTCTCTCAGTAAACTGAATTTAACAGCTTCATGCACGTCATGACTACAAATAAGATGATTTTCTCACTTTGTTTTGTTTGTATTACTTTAATTTAGTTTATTTGAGTATTGCTTAGAGGCACTTAAATTGTCTAAAATTAAATTTGATCCTATTTTAAGGCCCTTTCACACTAAGCACAGATTTCCTTGCAGATAAACACTGCAGATTTTTTTCAGCATTAATTCCATGGGTTGCAATGGAGGCTTACACACTTCTGCAGAACATTTGTGCGGGAACCCCCCCCCCCCCCCCCCNCCCCCCCCCCCTGCAGGCACTTTAGCTGCTGTGGAATTCTGTCTGCAGAAAATAGCATCTGACCAATAAAAAGCCTGGCCCTCACACAGTATACCTCACAGTCTTCAGCCATGGGAGAACGACTCATCAGCTTGGTGTCTCAACAGTGCACCCACTGTATGATAAACAACACAGAATCTAAAGTTGCGGCTCAGCGCTCTCCACAGTGCTGATTGTGGATCTGTCAACAACCTGGATGACAGTCAGGTCCTCCAGCGTAGTTCTGTTTTGCTTTATTGTTTGTTTAAATGACATCGTGGTGCTCTGCCTTCCTTTCTGTACAGTCTGTAGTTTTCATACAGACAGGTTGAGCAGACAAGCAACTCCAAACAGCGGAACACTCCTCCTTTCACGGACAATTGTTCACTCTAAGAGTTAAATATATGTCTGTGCTTAAGAAGATTTGGTAGAGACAGCCCCTTATTTTTGTCAATGATGTGTATGATGGGCTTCATAAGCTTCCTAAAGAACTTTAGACAGATTGTGCATCAGCTGTTTCATAGAAGAATCGTATTTAAGTTCATTTAAGATTAGATTAAACTACACACCTCCAGCACATACCCATCCGTTGCTCAGGACTGACAGCATCCCTGAGACATGGAGCTAGGATTTACAGAACCGCCTCAAACTGTGAAACTGAAAAATCTAAAATACTGATTGAAGCACCCATGAAAAAGTTTCAGCTCCTGGGTCAGCTGATAGAACTCCCCTTGTTGTGTGCGCCTCTCCAAAACTGGATGGACCCAATATTTTGTTTTATTTTTTCCCATCACAAGAAGAAGGATATCATCATCACTGCTGCTACTTGAGGTCTCCATTTTCTCTCTCTTTTATCTTTCTCTCTGTGTGTTTTATATACCTATTCCCTCCGGCGGGAATAAAATTTTCTCCGCTGCGGAACAAATGCGGAAAATCCGCACCGCACCAGTGTGAAAGCTCCCGTGCGGATATCCGTGTAGGTTATCCTTGCGGAAATGTGCACCGCAATTCCGCACCACACTGTGAAACGGCCTTTAAGGTTATGTCAACACTTTAACCTGAAACTTTAGGTTGAAGTCTTATTACTGCCAGCACGTGTTTCTGAAATGAAGCCAAATAAAGTTATGAAAAGTGGCTGAATAATGGAACTGTGTAATTTAAGCAGCAGTCTCTTTCATTCAGAAAGTCTTTTTTAGGTCATGACGGATTTTCATTCACAAATGTGGCAGTTTATTAATAAATGTTAATAAATGAAAAGGCCCGTTGCTTATCATACAGTAATGGGAGCAGTTTCCAAAGTCTCATTGTAGTGCATCAGAATTTTTTCTGTGTAGAAGTCATGTTGTCCAAATGAGTGTTGTGGAACATTAAGCTCTGAGTTTGGACTTTTTATTTAATATAATGTGAAAAATGGCATCTGCCCTCAGATAAAACCCTATGGGTGTTGGGTGAAATAGTTGAGGCTTTAATTTGCAGACAGTCCCTGCAGGGATTTGTGTGAAAGGATTTTTTTTTTTTTTCTTCATGCGCCACGCCATCTTTTAGGCAGAAAAGGCAGGTTCATGTTGATGCTTATAGTGCAAGTCTTTGAATTTTGCTGTACAGGCAGTCTCCAGATTACGAATGAGTTCCGTGCCCACGGCTGTTCGTAAGTCGAATTTGTTGTTAAATTGAAACTGTTATGTAAGGTGCACATCTAGCGTATATATTTTACTTAGGTGCATATCTAGCATATATATTTTACCTTTCTATGCATAAGAANCTAGCGTATATATTTTACTTAGGTGCATATCTAGCATATATATTTTACCTTTCTATGCATAAGAAATATGAAATAAACTCTTCCAGATATCCTAAAACATTGTAAACATAATGGAGAGAGAGTGAGTGTGTGTGTGTGTGTGTGTGGGTATAAAAAAAACATGTAGATTAACACTTACTCTCCCTCCTTGATGTTTTGCATGTCGGAAGAGCTGTTCTTCTGTTGTTTTGATGTGCGTCGTAAAGTAGTGTGCCATTCATTATTACGAATCATTGTATGTAACTCAAATTTTTAATTTACTAGGCTTCATGGCGGTCCGTTCATAAGTATGGGTCGGACATTTGTAACCTGGGGACTGCCTGTATTCTTGTGAATATGATATCCAGAGACATGCTCTCTGTGCTCCATGAAGCATGTCTGAATTGGATTGATCACTAAAATTCACTAATTTCAATGCTGTGTGCAGTGAGGGAAGGATTTCCACAGCCGAGGCCAGGAAGTGTTTAGTCAGTGCATTGTGCACAAAAGCAACAAATTGATTTGAGATAACATCACATTCTCCATACGTACATACAGCATAAGCTGCGCATTGGCTCGCTCTGTATGCTGCCCAGCATATACTGGAGAGCGGCGCTCGCATCAAAGAGCTGGAGCATCAACCAAACTGTTTTAGAAATCCATTATTTTCTTAAATGAAATCAAATTTATCTCAGCAGGTGAAAATATGCAGTTTAATTAGATGAGTTAGATCCTAACAGATAGTAAGGAGAACAGGATGAGAGGAGCTTGTGATTCTGGAGGTTTATCCTGTCTTTAGGTGTTATATTTCAGTAAAGCAGCCCTGTGGCAACTCCCACAAAAACAACAATAGACTATGTGGAATTGCTGAAATTTTCTTTTTTTCTTTTCAAAGTCATTTCTTATGTGTTTTGCTTGGCGTACAGAAACAGAACTGGTACATATAGATACATATAAATATTTTTCTGTATATGATGTATGATCATACACAGACCATACACCATACATCATAAAGCTGCATTGGCCTCCCAATGAACAGTCCTGACAAAGGCAGGTTCAGGTCTTAAATACTTTTTATTAATGTAATACAATAATCTTTCATAATAGATATGTTTTAAGAAATACTTGTCACTGTAATACTTCTTCATTTCAGCACTAGTAGTAGAAGGACGTGAGGTACACTGTAAGAAATATGGGTGTAATACCCAGCAGTCCTCTGTCAGTTCCAGCAGCAAAGGCGACACGTGACTGGAGGAAGTTTTATCACTGCTCAAGAAACACAACATTTGGACTTTGTACTATCCAAATAAAAGCCTTTAACTGTGCATAATACCCAGTTGATTTGGCTTTCTGAGACGGCTAAAATTCGACATTAGCTTTGATTGAATGTAGGGAATCGTTTCCCACAAAACCAGGACGTGGATTTTAGCCCTTTCTGTGCAGTGTACTGGTGAACACAAAAGTATAATGACAGGAGGAAGGATTACGACCAGTATTTCTACCAATGTACAAATGGATGTGAGTGAGTTATACTTGAGTATATATGAACCTGTCTTTCCTTTTAAGTTGGTTCTAAAGTATATTTTCATTTTTTCTGAACTTGAATGACTGAAACCATTATTTTAAATTTAAAAAGCGATGCAAGTGTAAAAGGTCTAGGTCTCAGCCAGTTGTGTAAATGATGCGAGTTTGAGTTAGTCTAGGGAATGCTCTCAGTGATTGAACTCTAGAGAACTCTAGAGAACCCAAACTCAGAGCCTGAAATTCCATGTGTACTCTAATCACTAATCATAAGGCTTCATGACTGATCAAAACCATCTGCTGCTTTTACTGTCAGTACTGATCAGCACAATACAGATAACCAGGTTATCGCATGACTTAGCGTGTTGATAAGACTGAATATCGTCACGTATCACATTTCCTCAGACACTACACGTCTGTTAGCGATAGCTTTTAGCATTTGTGTTTAAAGACTTCTGCACTTCCATGTTTACATGTACACAAAAATTACCACATTTCAGTCTTGTTATAAATTTCATTAGTAATTTATAACCAGACTGAACAACAACGTTTCAAACTGTATTTGCCTCGTGTGTTAGTGTTCAATAAATTTTCAGAGTTAAATAGTATTATCCAGTACTCTCTTTTGATCAGCAATCAAGCTTTGATTGAAAGTAATTTTCCAAATGTTGACAGTCTGGTTCAGGACTTGAAAAATGTACAATAAGTTTTAGGTTGTGTTTATAGAAGGTTAATCTGTCCATTCCTGCAGATTCCAGAGTACTGCCGCGTGCTGGAGGAGAGTGAGATATCGGAGCACAGCTTTGACTTAATCTTTGCCTTTGATGAGATTGTGGCTCTGGGCTACAGAGAGAACGTCAACCTGGCTCAGATCCGCACCTTCACAGAGATGGACTCCCATGAAGAGAAGGTTTTCCGTGCTGTCAGAGAGGTGAGATCATGGCTTTACAATCAAAGAAAAGCTCATTCAAACAAAATCAATAGTGTGAAATGCAGTGTTTCAAACAACACAAACACCAAATTATTTTGTTATTCCGCAGACCCAGGAAAGGGAGGCTAAGGCAGAGATGAGGAGGAAGGCCAAGGAGCTTCAACAGGCCAGAAGGGATGCTGAGCGTTCTGGGAAGAAGGTGCCAGCTTTTGGAGGATTCGGCAGTGCTGGTATGACCAGTGTGTCCTCAGGATCCATCATCACAGACACCATCGTTGAGCCTGAGAAGCCCAAGATCACTCCTGCTCCAGTCAGGTACCGTTTCAAAGTATAAAGTGTGTTTTGATTTAGACATTGCCTGCCTTCAAACTACACAAGAAATAGAGAACTATTTTAATTTCTAGTTTGGTGGGAGTATTGAGGAGCTGATGTTTTGTTGATTGGTTGAAGAGCTTTGATGAAGCATTATAATTATTTTTTTTTTTCATTTCAGACCAAGTGGATCCAGTAAGGCTCTGAAACTGGGTGCTAAAGGGAAAGAGGTGGACAACTTTGTTGACAAGCTTAAGTCTGAGGGTGAAACCATCATGCCAACCACAGGAAAGAGAGGTTCAGACGTTTCTAAAGCTCTGCCACCACCCGTCAATGTGGAGAGGTACACAAACATCGTAGTCAACATGATGCAGTGCTGCTCTGTAAGCCTGGTTCATTGCTTCACCTGGATGCGACAGCAGGTGCGCAGAAAGTGTGATGTAATTACGGCCACAATGGCAGCCACAAACGCCACTTTGGAGGGTCGACTGCGTGGTTGTGCACCACTCAGTTTTTTTTAAACAACACAGATGGCGTTCGTGTGACGTTACGCACGATCAACCACGCGGTCATCATGAATACGGGAGAAGCTTGAATTCCACGACATGCAGACAGTCCGTTGTGGAGACGGAGTCCATGTTTATGTCCTTGCTGCATCTGTGTGAAGCACGGACCAGCTGTTACTCTGCGATTGTCATTTATCAGCAGAAATATCCTGGGTTCCAGTTAAATGCTGATCAGATGAGAGCGTTAATGTCTGTCTGAAACTGTCTCTGTCTTCTCCTAAAATAAAATCCATGCACTTGTGAAGGGTTTGTTTGATCTTAGAGTGGCCGTTGCTTATAATTATTTTAATTATGAGTAATGTGAGTACACATGTCAAAATTGATTACAGGGTGGCTGCACGTCCTTAAAAAGTCTTAAATACATATTTGCTAAAAAAAAAAAAAAAAGGCCTTAAAAATATTAATTTGTCTTAAATTCAGATTGGGTAGGGCTTAAATTGTTTTTTGTCATGTCACGCAGGAACATCACCATGATGGAGGTGGTGGGAACATCTCTGTCCCTTACTGAGAAATTAAGTTGAGAAGTGTAATTTTACTGATGGACCTCACAGTCACCAGGAGCTGGCTGTAGCCCTCAGCTTCTGTGCTGCTGCGTGAGTGTCACGTTATGTCAGCGTCACTGATCGCCTCTGGAAGTGAAGAGCCTTGCTGTTTTTTTTATTTTCACGATGTCTGCAAGTGTGCCTCTGAAACGTAAGAGGAAATGAAGATATAGGTCTGAGTGGGAAACAGAATATCAGCGGGTCCACCCACTAGGTACGTTTACCGTAGGGCCGTGTTCCATAGGTACGTTTGCCATAGGGCTGCATACCGTAGGGTCGCATAACATAGATACTTTTACTGTAGGGCCGTGTATCATAGGTATGTTTACCATATGGCCGCGTACCGTAGGGCCGTGTACCACAGTTACATTTACCATAGGGCCATGTAGTGTAGGACCACGTACCATAGGTACATTTACCGTAGGGCCACGAACCATAGGTACATTTACCGTAGGACCACGTACCATAGGTACGTTTACCGTAGGGTCGCATACTGTACCCCATACCTAGTGAAAAAACTAAGATGTTGAAGGGACAGGTGCATAGCACATCGAGCTGGGGTGCACATTTAGACACATGGAATCCAGAGCTGTTCCAATGCTTTATTTGTGTGATTTCAACAAAGGAGGATGTGAACGATTTCTCTATACAAACAAGAAAATATTACAAAAGTTACAATTCGTATTATTAATGACAAACAAAGGAATAAATCAGGAAGGTTAAACCAGGTCATCATTCTTAAACTCACTTTGATTAATGCATCACAATCCTGATAGTAACTTTCAGTGATGGTCAACATAGGTTCTAATACAAATAACAGAAAGGCTGGTTAAATATTGATCAAATAAATTAGGGATAAAACTGAAAAGTCAATAAATCCACTTATAGACTCTTTCTTTGTCTCTTGGTGCTGGTGTTTGGGGTGAGGCTTGAAGAGAGGAAAAGGCTGACACACCAACAGGGTGGGGCTTATATAATGTCCTGTGTCTTTGGCAGACATTTAGTGAATTTTTATTCAGATTCTGATAATCTTATTTTTATTTATATTTATCAACTGCCAGTGAAGAAATTATACAAAACTGAATATGACAAAACTAAATATGGAGANTTTATATTTATCAACTGCCAGTGAAGAAATTATACAAAACTGAATATGACAAAACTAAATATGGAGACTTGAGATTTTAACAGCCGCCCCTTTAAATGGTACATTTGAATAAAAAGAAATCAATCACAAGTCTTTGGGCTCAGAGTCAGTTAAGGAAAGGATAATCAGGCGGGTCACAGGTCTGATGAATTTTTTTAACCTGAGAAGTGACCTCCACTGTACGAATCCTTCCATCTTGACTTGGTATAATGTGTGACACTGTTCCTACAGGCCATAGTCCTCTTGGCAATTGGGGATCCATCAACAGCGCTACTGTTCCTTCCTTGACATTCCGGCTGTCCTTTTGCCATTTATTCTGTACCTGTAGATTGGGGAGGTAATTTTTGATAAGACAGACCCAAAACCTTTCAGCCAGTATCTGACTGTGTATCCATCGTGTCCAGCCATCTTTGTGTCTGCATGTATTGGCTGTGGAAGAGAGAAATTGCATCTCGCCGCCCCATTAGGAGGAGATTTGGAGTTATGGGGGTCAGGATGGAGCTTGCTTTCTTGGGTCTGATGGGTCCTTTATTCAGTTGCAAAGAAGTTGCATAATGGTTAATCCCCTTTATATCCACTCGTATGGCATCTTTATGCTGCTTTGATCTAGTGATCAACTTCCCATTTCTGATTGGTAGGATGTCAGCTTGCCAGAATTGTTCTGCGTAGCGTTTCCATTCAGTGTATGGATTGTCTGATGACATGAATAGGCACTGGATAGAATCAGATGACTCACCAAGAGAAGTAGGTCCTTTAAGTGCCCATCCAAGTCTTGTCCTTACAGCAGCAGGTGATCCCTTTGGACCATGTCGGATTTGTTCTATAGGTGTTATGAGGAAGGGGTTATCTGATCCAATAAGGCTGTGTGGTTGAATCTTAGAGAAGGAGTTCAGTGGCAAACCATGTAAATGTGGGTAATGTTGCTTAAGATTTTATCCACTGGATAGCTTTGCTTAACTAACATGATCCTATCAAGGCGAATGCACCATCTATAGAGAATTTTCTCTCAGGGCGTGAGGCTGCAGAAATGTTTAGGTTTACAACTCTCCCTTCTCGTGTCTCTGTTTGCTGCCTCACTGTGTGCAATTCAAGGGTTTCTAGCTCTCCTCCAAACCAAGATATTTGGCTGCACCTGGTAGCAACATAGTACGTTCAGAGCCATCATCTAAGATGGCATAGGTATCAAATGTCTTATCTTTACTACTAAGTCTACCCTTCACTACTATAAGTAATACCTTCAAAGACATGCTTTGTGGGTTCATGTATATTACTCTAGATGTCGTTTAGGTTCTATTCACATCATGTAATATTCCATGTAATAGACCCTGCCCCAAATGTAATGGAAAACTTTCCATTACATTTGGGGCAGGGTTTTTTCAAAGTACAATTTGCTGCTTTGTGAGCTCTACCACATCTCCAACACCTATTTTGGTCCTTTAACCATTTTGTCACTTTGTCCGTGCTCAGTTCCTTTAAGCCTTCACGCTTGGTTAGGTAGTGAGAGGTAGACTGACAGTATGCACATGGATACCTTATCTGTGGTTGTGGCAAATTTGCCATTGAGTTTTGTCCTTGTCGAGACCTCAGATTGGTGCCATAGAGAATTGCAGCTGATGGCCACTTGGGTTTTTGACTGGGCAGTCTCTTTTATAAGCCATGTACTATAGGTACGTGTACTGTAGGTACGTGTGCTATAGGGCTGTGTGCTGTAGGGCCATGTACTATAGATACTATCAGGCTGTGGAGTTGAGGCATGAATTGTTGTGCCTTGTTTTGAGGTACATGCAGGTTTTGTTGGGGGTAAACCACAAAGCTGCAAAAACACTTTTTGTCCAGAGTGAGATAAAAGAAAATGATTAGTTTTCAGCATCAAGTTTGTTTTCTGTAATGATTGAAATTCTTTTACAATTTGTGACGTTAAAATTGTCGGATGGAAGTATACCATCGTAAGGCTCTTAATAAACTCATTATAGAGAGATGTGGGTGTGATGGATGATTGGATGAATTGTGTGGAGGCTCTAAGTTTGTGGATTGGGGTATTTGTGTATATTTAGTTGAATTGGAGTCTATCCTAACTTATTTGGAGATAATAGAATTTAACCCTTGTTTGATATGAGCATGTAAGCAAAGCCCCATGGTGGAAGGTATGAAACTCAATAAAAATAACTGTACAAGAAAAAGAAGTAAATCCATTAAAGAAATAGAATTATCTTCCATCTGTTTGGTTGTCAGTTTTTCCTCCTGTATAATGATATTGTCTTCTGGCTGCTCTCCTGATGTCTGTGGGTGTGTTTCTTCCTCAGTGTACACCTGCGTGTGGAGGAGAAGATCTCGCTGACATGTGGCCGTGACGGTGGCCTGCAGAACATGGAGGTGCTGGGCATGGTGACCCTCCGAGTCACGGACGACAAGCACGGACGCATCCAGCTCCTGGTCAACAATAATGACAACAAAGGATTGCAGCTGCAGGTACAAACTACAGACGCATGTCAGAGAAAAACCTGTCTGCTGTAACAGTTTGTTTTGTTTATGCGTCTTATCTACACTCTAATATGTGCTTACTGTCTTTTGAGTGGTTTCCAAAGCTACATATTTTAGACTTTGGATCTGGTTTATGTGATTATTACAGGGTGGCCGTGGGTCCTTAAAAAGTCATTTACTAATATAAGGCCTTAAAAAGTATTAATTTGTCTTAAATTCAGATTGGATAGGTCTTAAATTTTTTCCTACATAGAGAAGAGTGAGGCGGCCTCCTCCGTCAAATTTTGTGCCGTCTCTACCTCTCGACAAAACTCTGACGGTGTCTTTATGGAAAACACTATTTTCCAACAAGCGTTGCACTCAATGAATTTCTGTCATTTGTAACCGTGGCGGCGCTGTACTGTAATCAGCACAGAGCACCAGGAAAGGCGCCTGGACACTGCAGGTGGAGTAACAGGAATTTACCTGTCACCGGTTGACACACAGAGAGGACAACATGGGGTCTGCAGATCCTCAGAAAGTTTTAAATTAATTTATGCATTTTGTATATAAATCACTAATATATATAAATCACTTTTTCTATTCTAGCATAACGCAGACCGGAAAACTAACAGCGATCATTGATCATTGCGGAGGGCCACTGTAATGTCAGTTAGCATCGTGGGCTAAACTAGCTTGAAGTAATGCTAGCTTAAAGTGGCGATAAATATGAGATGCATGTGCAAAAAGTAACTGTAACTCAGTAGAATGGGAATCAAAGACGTGGAATTGAACATGCAGTGCGAGAAACAGAGAAAGTGGCTGTGAAAACCCGTCAACTACCGACGGTATTTCTCAGTACCAATCAGCGGCACNAACAGAGAAAGTGGCTGTGAAAACCCGTCAACTACCGACGGTATTTCTCAGTACCAATCAGCGGCACCAAGCTAACAACGTCCAGCTTCACTGCCACAGTTACAGCGGAGGAAAACAAACCAGCTCAGCTGACAGATTCGGTTTGGTCCTTATGTCATTAAATCCTTGCTGCACATGTCAACAAAGACACGTTTGTTCTGAAAAGAAAACAATTGGACCGGTACCATTTGTCCANGCTGCACATGTCAACAAAGACACGTTTGTTCTGAAAAGAAAACAATTGGACCGGTACCATTTGTCCATTATTGGAAAGAAGATCAGATCCAGTTCAGGTTAGCTGTGACCACACTTCATGTAGTATGAGACATCTCAGGATTTAAAGTCAAGTTTTCCATGGTTTTGCTGTGAAATCATATCATGATGACATATTACACTCATCAATATGCACAGTTTAAACTGATCATAAAGAGCACATTTTATTTTAGAGCTGAAAAAATGAGATGTAAAAGATTTAAATAATATTATTTCAAAATGTTGTAGTCATGACATTGCACGAGGTTGGTATGCAGTTACATGCATCAGTTAGATTATTTTCCTGTGATTTTGTACACATTAGCCATACTATGACATAGAACTGTGTGTGTGTGGTGTGTGTGGTCCTTTTGATTGTCTGGATCAGATGTCGGCAACCCGTGGCTCAGGAGCCGCATGTGGCTCTTTTGCTCATCTCCAGTGGCTCCCTGTGGCTTTGACAAAAAATTGGCTATATGGAAATGACCAACAGTTATTTTTTTTAAAACATTTTAATTTTCATTTATTATTGTCGTAAGTGATTACTACATTCACCGATTTTAAAAATGTGTTGCCTATAAACCAATTAAAAAGAGGCACCAGGCAGGAGACTTCAACTATAAACCGATATAAGCTGACCCCAATTTTGACCTCCAAATTTAGACACAGCTGATTACTGTAACTGACATTAGCGAACATTAAGTTTTCCGGACTCCTCTTCCTTGTCTGAATCACACTGATGAAGGTGGGGAAAGCTTTACAAATGAGCTATAATTATCATGGCGCTTATTTAGCATATTTAGCTTAGTTAGATGTGTAATTATGGTGAGTTTTTTTTTTAAGAATCTCACTTATTACGTGTTTTCAGTAATTATCCTGTACCTGAGTCAATGCGGGTCTGTCTATGTGCTGGACATTCCNTACGTGTTTTCAGTAATTATCCTGTACCTGAGTCAATGCGGGTCTGTCTATGTGCTGGACATTCCTTGATACAAAGTTTTGGAATTCCCTCAGCCAACTCCCTGATGTTGTTCCATCAATTTATTTGTTTAGCAAATTACCTGTTTTTCTGAGTATTGTCATAGTATTCCTCTGATTTTCTGAAAATTATCCATGTACGGGTCGTGGCTGTTTTAAAACTTCACCGCTTTAACGGTGCTTCTCTTCCTGACTCACACCGGAATGATAACATTCCTCTTGTTCCTTTCGTAGTTTATTTTCAAACTCAAAATAACAAAACATGACGTGAGGTGAGGTCAAACACTACACTTGCCTCCGAAACACTGATCAGCCTCCAGCTGAGCATCTATAAATAGACTCCTCCGCCAACTGCTTCACGGAACCAGCGATGATCAATCAATTAAAATATAAATATTCAAAAATAATAAGTTGTTTGATTTCACTTTTCCAAATTAAACACTGTAAACATTTGATAGTTAACCAAGAAATGGCTCTAACACTGGTACTAGTAAACATGATATTTATTTCAGCAGCTGATTACCGTAACTGACCAATCACAGCAGACTGGCCGCCGCAAAATGTGCTGGATAAGATGTTTAGTCTGGAAATACTTCATTCTAAGGTATGATTTAAACTATTTTCCATGGGTAGTTGTAATGGAAATGCAAAATTAAAATACCAAATAATCATAAATAGTCCAATAGTCGTGGTAAAACATTTTACTAAATGCTCATTTACACTTATTAGTTATGTTGATAGGCTAATTTAGACTTAAAAGGCTGTGCTACCTTCATTATAAGGTTCAAATATGTTTTGTGGCTCTAGATAATTTTTTTTTTTTGGGAGGGGGCCAAAAATGGCTCTTTTGATCGCAGGGGCAGAGCCAGAGTATTTTCACAAGCGTGGCACAGGGGGTAACAACAGTTAAACTTGGGGGGCCACTCAAAAATGATCAAAAATAGACTACTAAATAAACTACAGTTACTTTTTTGAGATTCCACATTGTACGTCTGTCTTCTTTTTGCTTTTGTTGGCTATATTTCAGCTTATAAAGAATGAGTCTTTCTACCCTTCTGTCGGCAATGTATTGTGCAACAACACTATTTACACACTGTCAATTATCACATTTTTATTACAATACTTTGAAAATAATAACCC
>VXCM01007945.1:0-13929 GCA_014773175.1 Lucifuga dentata
TTAATTCACTGTTCCAGTAGTATGCTTTGGGAAATGATTGTCAGTAACGTTACGCGTATGAAAATTATATATTAGGCTCAAACATGCAGAATGGGTGGTATGGTCCTTTAATGCAAAGTGCAAATGGGGCCTTTGACTGCAGCAAAACGTAAATGTCATATAATCAGCAAAGTAATAATGTGTCCATATTGTTTAGTTGATGGTGAAAAATGGAGCTGCATATGTTACATAAAGAATCCTTCTATTCTGCAGGCAGAGCTGTTGCTGTTTGGCACTAATGGCTGTCAGTTCTAGAAACACTAGCTGTGACTGGCTGAAGGTGGAGAAGTTCTTCAGACAGACACTTTAGAGGATTTAAAAAAAAAAGAACTGTCAGACTGGCAGAGGAGAGTTTTAGGATTTGATATGTTTGTGAGTGTCGCTCTCTTACCGACGAGGTGTAACCCGCTGATGGTGACCGGTCCTGTCCCAGACTTTAGCCGGATGGTCACCGGAGCTTTCAGCTCAAACTCTCCCAGACTCACCTGATGAAAGGAGGACGAAAGATCAGCAAGAGCTTAGAGTTCAGAGTTTCGTTTCTGCCAAACAACAGTTTTCACAGGTAACAGGGTGATGATGTCTGTGGAGGTCAGCAGGTATATGTACCATGGGCAGGCAGTGGATGTGCAGGTTGGCAATGGGCACAGAGATGGTTTTTCCTTGGTGATTCATGGCCGTTACCTCAACCACGTTACTTTCCTCTTCAGCACCTTCTCCCAGACAAACCTGCACGGATCACAAACCGTTCAAGCATGTTGTAATTATGAGAAAACGGAGGCAAAGCCGTGGTTTGAGCCTCGGATACTTAAACACAGACAACTTCTTAGATTTAGTGCTGCAACACTTACTCAACAGAAAGCTACTCAGCTAAAATTGCCATAACCGGTGCATTTTAAAGGTCATTCAAAAAGAAAAGCTGAAACTTTTTTTTTTTTTCCTAGTGTTAGAAATTAAATCCCTAAAAGTTGTTGTTAAGACACGTTTTATGAACATGTCATCTAGCATCCGGGAACTTGTGATGTTTTGTCACTATTCTGGAGTGACTGCTGAGAAAATAATCAATGATTAAATCTATAATGAACTTAAACGCATATGCATGAGATGCATAGAGAAATATGTTCCACACACTGACAGCTGCTTTGTGGCATTAAGGGTAAAAACTTCGCTCCGTGTAATCAGAAGACAAAGTCTGCGGGTCAAACGTGGAAATGGAGTTGCCAGAGTACATACGGTTCGGAGTTCGAGGAAGTGCTCCAGATCCTCCTCTTCATCGCCTTGGAAAGTGTAGAAAGGTGCTTTGGAGGAGAGCTCGCAGCCTGTAAAAACACCAACACACGTAAATAGCAGCACAATTACATACAGGTCGGATTCACGTGTCCCGCTGGCTGATAACAGCTTAAGTGTTGGAGTTTCACGAAAATCTAAAGCGATTTTCACAGCCGGAAACCCACGTGTCTCCCTGCGTGTTTGCAGGTTTAAAGCTTTGAAAAAGGTTCTTACTGAACAGGAAGCTCTCCAGTTTGGACTGAGAGCTCAGGCCCAAATCAGAGGACTCATCTTCGTTCAAAGACATTCTGTCGAAGTGCTAAAGTTTGGTTTCGCTGCGAAAAACTTTGCCTAAATGAAGCCTTCAAGCTGTTAACAGGCGCGTCGCAAATAAAGAGCACACCGAGTACGTCATCACTGTGCGCCGCTGGGAAAACCCTTGCAACGAATAATAATAATAGTCAAACTGTACGTTACTTATGTTTTCTTTATTTGTTTATGATGAATGATGTTTGGTTAAAATAAACAAGTACGGAGCCCGTTTGGGGTTTTGTAAAGACAAATAGTGGGTAATTGTTTTTCAATATGGGTTAGAAAGAGGACGCCTCGCAGGGAGCATGGAAAAAGAAAAAAACAGTTTGAGGTAAAATATAAAATAATAATAATAATAATAATAATAATAATAATAATAATAATAAACAAGGCCATTTTTTTCCTCCTTGAGTTTTTTATTTTTATTTTTTTTTTTAACTTTTTCTTCCACGTCCCATGAGGAACGTCCTTTTTCTTAACCCACATTTTTTTTCACAGAACTCTACAGCCAATGGGAAGAGGCAAAANTACGGAGCCCGTTTGGGGTTTTGTAAAGACAAATAGTGGGTAATTGTTTTTCAATATGGGTTAGAAAGAGGACGCCTCGCAGGGAGCATGGAAAAAGAAAAAAACAGTTTGAGGTAAAATATAAAATAATAATAATAATAATAATAATAATAATAATAATAATAATAATAATAAACAAGGCCATTTTTTTCCTCCTTGAGTTTTTTATTTTTATTTTTTTTTTAACTTTTTCTTCCACGTCCCATGAGGAACGTCCTTTTTCTTAACCCACATTTTTTTTCACAGAACTCTACAGCCAATGGGAAGAGGCAAAATTAAAAAAAAACAAAAAAAAAAACTACTCTGATATATAGTAAATTATCTTGTGCCCACAAAACAATAACTTGTTCCCATAACGTAATTATCTCGTGCGCACGAGACACTAGCATTTTTTTTTTTTTTTTTTTAGTATTTTCCCGCTCATGCCACTTAAGATGCCTTTTTATTTTAAGGAGGAAAACTGGCTACATTTTTCCACTTTTTGTGTCAGTGAACCATGCGCCAACTTTAAAAAAAAAGTAATACTTTTATTAATTACATGTTAATATGTAATTAATTAATTAGGTAAAAACAATAATAAAAGTATTGCTTTTTTTTGTGGCAGTCTATTTCAAATGAGCAGAGCTTCAATGTGTAGTATTGATCATTCTGGTATCCATATACGCATCTCTAGATCTGGATAAGTGGTGAAAAATAGATGGATCTGAATGGACACATAAATATAGGTGTATATATATATATATATATTTCATTCCAGTAAACAGAATGAACTAAAGGCCTCACCAGAAAACACAAACAACAAAGTAACTTATCATGATTTACTTGTTTCTATTTTCTATCTTACATAAAACTCGTACATTGGTAGACTGTCACTTTTGCAAGTTTAACCCCTCTCACAACCCAAAAAACTTTATTCCAATGATGTTCAGTTNGACTGTCACTTTTGCAAGTTTAACCCCTCTCACAACCCAAAAAACTTTATTCCAATGATGTTCAGTATAGTCAGAATGTACTTTAGGAGCCCTTTTCTCTCAGTCAGTCTATCAGGAGAAGGTATTGACAAATTGTAAAATTATTTTTTTAAATGAGCATGAAATCCCAGCCATCGTGAGCAGATTTAATTCAAATTTCACTCATGGCAGCCAGGTAGAACAGCTGTACGTGAAGGAACATTAGAACATTTTAGCTGATCGAGGCAGCATTTCTTTTCGTTTAAAGAAGACAAAAAGCTAGCCAGAATTTCCATACGGATATACAAAATAATAACACTTTGAGTGACAGTGTTTACAGACTGTCTATGTACTACAGTATAACCCACGAAGAGGCTTGTGGCATGCTTCTTCCCCTACGTAGAATAAGATGAGGTTATCCTAATGGTCACCACAGCAAAACCAACACTTCATGCACATCATGAATGTACAGAGTATCAAAAAAACAAAACAAACGCACTCAAAAAAAAAAAAAAAAANAAAAAAAAAAAAAAAAACATCACATTTGCAGGTGGCTGCCGAAGAGCAACGGGAGATCCTCATGTGACCAACAGAACACTCCTATCTATAAGCAAAGTGCTTTTTGGTGGTTCCAAAAAAATCAATGGGAAATCTGTCAGAATACAAAACATTTAACAGACATAAGAAAAGGCAAAGGAATTTCTGCTGCAAAAAACTGGAGTCAGCGCCACTTTGGTGACAGGAGTCAACACCAGGACGATCCTGAGGCGCTCAGCGGGGCTCCAACGATAAAACATCCATTCAACAATGTGCAACGCTGTAAACAAAGCAGAGAGGAATGCCAGAAGCAGCTCGACTACGACCAAAAACGAGCAGAAGACCAAATCTTCAGCAAAGCACATCTGAATTTGGGCTAACATGGAAATCTCTTCAGCGTATTAAAGATTACCTGCTGCTTTAGAACTCACTTCTTGGTTTTGTATTTTTGATGAATTGAGCAGTTTTGAGAGGTTGAAGTTTCAAAGCAAAATGGAATACCTACAGGATTCAATCAGCTCAATTCAAATGTGAAATGTTGCTTTTAAACAAATTCACACAAGAAAAAACTGGACATTTCTGTAACTTTTAGAAAATGAATAATTTTTTTCATAGCATAACCAGACCGTTTCCTGTGAAGGTGAGCCAGGCTGTGCTGCTTTGTGGGATCAGGAACATAGGACCACTAGTTTCAGGGGAAAAAAATCGACTGCATCGACAGAAAGGCCAATAACCAGATCATCCATCTTTAGCTGTATCTGAGGTCTGAAATATAAACCTAAAATTCGAAGACAGTGACTCAAAAGGCAATAACAACAGGCAAGAGATTGATGAATGAGTAAAAAGCTTTTCTCTTGCATGTATAATTGACTCCTACTCCATAGGAAATTCAATGGACCTCCCGGTTGAGTCCATATTAGTCTCAACAAATACTTTTCCTCTGCTTCTTCTACTGGTTTCTGCTTTCCATGTGTACACTCAGCATTTTACATCACATTTATCTTAAGAGTCACGCCTCTTACAATTCAGAGAAATCTTTAATACATTTAAGGCCTCATTCCTCATACCGTAACGTTGGTGATAAAAGGGAAAAAACCTCACATAGCATCTTACAAACCCGTTAAAATGTGCCCCCCAGCTGTGTTATTAGCTGTGTCAGAAAAAGCTGGGAAAGCAGGAAATCAGGGTTTTAAGATGCTAGCTGGGACAGGCTGCCTCTGCTTCACACACACGGCTCCCTCATTTCACATACAGACACTTTGCGTTGGGGTAACGGCTGCTGGATTCATCAAAAAGGTTTATGGAGCTGTCACTTCCTGCTTCCTGGAGATACGAGTACCCCAGAATTTAGTGCTGGAATGCCAAACTTTCATGTTGGCTCACATCAAATGCCTACAAATTTCTGGGCGTATTAACTTCAGAAAAGCCGAATCCAAAGGAGCCGTAACATCTACCAACAACGCAACGAGTCTATGCTGCTGTGCTTCTGTATTCAAATCCTAGAAAACAGGTTTTCCCAGACTAGCCAGCACGGTAATGAAGTATTAAAACCATGATGGAAATGTGTCTCATGAAGGTAGCAAACACGTTCAGAGGGCTTGTTCACATGGCAGAATATTTACTCATAGGCTGCGACCCATAATGATGACATCTTTGGGAAAGCCCTCCATTTTGGCCACTTCAAAGCATCCCAGCTTACTATAAAAGTCCAACATTCTCTTATCAGTCTGACGAACTTTGCAGAATGCTCCAAGAGAACCTAGAAGAGAAAGACAAAAACGGAAAGTTAATAAACACTCACAAAAACATTCCCACCCAAATTCCATTCCTCACTGCCAGAATGATCAAATATTGATCATGTGTGTATATATACATACATACATATATATATATGTGTATATCTATCTATATATATATATGTATGTGTATATCTATCTATCTATCTATCTATCTATATATATATATATATATATATACACACACAACACACACACACATACATACATTTGTGAGTCCTTTAGAATTTTCTCTATTTCTGCATAAATATGACCTAAAATATGATCATTTCACACAATTCCTAAAACTAGATAAAGAGAATCTAATTAAACAAATGGAACAAAAAATATGCTTGTTCATCTATTTATTGAGGGAAATGATCCTATGTTACATATTTGTGTGTGGCAAAAGTATGTTAGTAGGTTTATCAGTTTATTTGAAGGGGAAAATAGAGTCAGGTAGATGAATAGGATGACATTAGGTGTGAGTGTGTGAGGCCCTGCCTTATTAAAAGAACATAAATCTGGTCTTCACTGTCAAAGTCTGATCTTCAAACACTGGTTTGTGGAAGTGTGTCAGGGCTGGAACAAAGGAGATTTCTGAGGACCTCAGAAGAACAGTTGTTGATGCTGACCAGGCTGGAAAGGGTTAAAACCATCTGTAAAGAGTTTGGACTGCACCACTCCACTGTCAGGCAGAGTGTGTACAACTGGAGGAAATTCAACACTGTTGTTACCCTCTGCAGGAGTGTCGACCATCAAAGATCACACCAAAAGTGAGGTGTGGAATAATCTGGAAGGTCACAGAGAACTCCAGGTAACATCTAAGGAGCTAAAGGACTCTCTGTCATTGGCTGATGTCCATGTTCATGAGTCCACCATCAGGAGAACACTGAACAACAGCGGTGTGTATGGAAGCAAGGAGAAAGCCCTTCGCTCCAAAAAGAACATTGCTGCCTGTCTTCAGTTTGCTAAAGACCACAGGAAGAAGACAGAAGGCTGGAAGAATGTTCTGAGACCAAAGTAGAACTTTTTGGCTTGACTGAGAAGCATTATGTCTGCTGGACAGCAAACACTGAATTCCAGCATCAGAACCTTATCTCATCTGTGAAACATGGTGGTGGATCATGGTTTGCTGCTTTGCTGCCTCTGGACCAGGACGGCTCGCCATCATTGATGGAAGTCTGAATTCTCAACTGTACCAGCAAATTCTACAGGAAAATGTCAGGGTATCCATCCATGAACTGAAACTCAAGACAAAGTGGGTCACNCAAATTCTACAGGAAAATGTCAGGGTATCCATCCATGAACTGAAACTCAAGACAAAGTGGGTCACGCAGCAAGACAATGACCCTAAACACACACGTCATTCTACCAAAGAATGGTTAAAGCAGAAGACGTAATGTTCTGGAATGGCCAAGTCAGAGTCCGGACCTTAATCCTAGAGAAATGTTGTGGAAGGACCTGAAGCAGCAGTTCATGACAGGAAGCCCACCAACATCCTGAGGTGAAGCTGTTCTGTAAAGAAGAACAGCTTCACCTCAGGATGTTGGTGGGCTTCCTGTTCTGTAAAGAAGAACGGCCTAAAATTCCTCCAAGCTGACGTGCAGGACTATATATATATATGTGTGTGTGTGTGTGTGTGTGTGTGTAATTTTCCTCTCATACTTTTAATAAAAAAGTGATGTTTTTGCTCAAACAAACGTAGATTAGGATGGTAATAAAGGGAGGGTGACAAAACTAACAGCACTACAAATGGTGTTTCATCCAGAGTTAGCAAATTATTTTGTTTTAAAAACTAATAATAAGCACAGTAAAGTCATGCAGACTGTGCAGGACAACAGCTCCTGTAATTGGTGGTAATTCAAGAAAAAAAAAAAAAAAAAAAATTAGTTAACATGTAAGACTGGAGAATCTGACTCAGTGGTCTTTTTCAGAGAAATGTCAAATTGTTCACAAGTAAGTCTGGCTTAAAGGTTTATATTACACACAAAATTCAGATTTAACTGTATACCTTGTACTATATGTATTCCACAGCAGTAGTCATAGTAATCATGCAGTAGTCATATTAGTATTAGCAGTAGTCATAGTAATCATGTCACCTACCGTTGGCCTTGAGGGAAGATAAAAGACATCCCATCATGCTCTTGGCCACGCTGGGATCTGTGACCTTGGCGTGAATGTCAACCTTGATGAGGGAAGGAAAGTTTGACAAGAACGATTCCGGAAGACCTTCCTCCTCTTCATGGAAACTCAGCATCATCTTCTGCAAGGATGTCAGAGAATGTTAAGTAAAGTGTAACTGCGCCAAATCAAAATGGGTACCATGCGCTAGAAAAGTGAGTAAGAAAGCACTTAGATACCTCAGCCTCTGTCAGGTCCTTCTGATCGTCAGGTTTGTGGTATTTCTCTTGCATGAAGGGAATCCAATTTAACTTGCACTTCTTGATGAAGGGCTTGACATCTACAGTACCAACGGCATAGCCGCAGATCCCCTCTTCATCTTCTAGCACAAAGCCATAGTCTGGACTCAAAGTCAGGAGGCCTCCCACTAATCTGTGTGCAAACATCAAGAAGTCAGTCACGTTTATTTGCACGACACAGGCCAGACTTCGGTCTGAAGTGGTTGAAAAGTCTCACCTGTCTCCTATCAGATCAGGATCCTGGTCAGAAAGAGGTACTTCCTCCATTCCTTCAGAGTACATTTCTTTGCAGATTTTATAGACAGCAGTCTGCAGAAAGACAGATGGACATTAATGGTATCAGAGTCACGGAGTGGCAGACGTCTCATGACGTGGCCCTTCCTTCAAAAATGGTGCAAAGAATGTCAGCGTGGATTATACAAAGATTTTGAAGAGATGCACATAAAGTAAATTACAGAGTGGATAAACATGGTATTGTGGCACACCACACGGCATTCATATCGCCATAGATACTGATGTGTTAATACATCATAACATGTAACATCATGACTGACACTGTTCTCTGCTCAGTAACTGAAGGGTGACTGATTACAAAAAAAGAAAGAAAGAAAGAACACGACTAACAAACACACATCTCACCTCATCTTTTGGAAAGTATGGCCTTATGGAATAAATTTTGGAGGTTGGCATTGAAGGTGGAGGCTGGAAGAAAAGATCATTTGCCCCATCTATTGGCAACAATCGCTGTGGGTATCAAAAGACAAAGGTTCAGTTTCCCTGAGACAAGGTGTGGTGCTGGTTTTGACTAACTGCCTCATAGAATTCTTGCTACAGTTGTGCCACTATCAAACCAAAAGGAACTGCAGAATACAGTTGTTTGGATTTAAACAAAGTATAAAACAAACAAACAAAAAAAAAAAAAAAAANAAAAAAAAAAAAAAAACAGCCACTGTATTAAAAATATATAAAATAATTCATGTTCCTTGTTGATATGACAGTGGACGACAACGGCAGCATACATCGTAAATCCTTTTCATTTTTGCTAAAGGAACATAGCACAGCAGGACCGTGAATATCTGCTTTTCACGTAAATAAAAGGGTTAGCGTTTTGGTCTGACTAAGGTTTCACTGGCTGAAGGAGATGCACCTTTCCCTTTGCTAAGCATCGCAATATTTCGCTGCGCAGGACCCTCCTGTTGAGAAAAATTATGCTTGCGCACACAGACAGAGAGAACTCCAGAAAGACACCAAAGAGACTAATTATATATGAGCTGAAAGAGACGAGTCATTCAGTAGCACATTAGCTGCCAATAGGAGTCTTGCTACTCTCCCAGCTTGGAGGCGCTGCTTTAAGGATGGACAGGTGTGTCTGATCGTGGAGTTTTCTCATTTGTGACCATGCTTGCGTGCACGCCGGCGCTGCGATGCTTGAGCCTGCGCTTGCAAAGGGCTGCTTGGATAATGTTTGCGCTGTGCTGTCCTGCAAAAAATGAGACATCATGAAAATAAAACCCTAGCCATGCTCGCCTGCGCCGCATGCGCTGCAGGGAAAAGCAACATCTCCTTGGGCAGTTGCTGAAAAGAACTGAGGTGAATAAATTACAAAATGCAACGCCAAACAGTGGCTGGAACCTCTTTAAGTTTGCAAGGAATGACCTCGGGTCACCCATTCCCCTCACGTAGTCTGATATAGCCTAAAACGATAACAAATACTTCTGAGGACATCAGGGTGAACAAGTGAAGGGGATGGAACCACTTTTTATGGAGTCTGAAGCTACAATCAGCTCACCTTTGACAGACCAAATCCCTTTATACCTGCGCACATAACACCAATGTCATCTTTGCTCATAACACTCTTTTTTCCATTTGATTGCTGTGAATTCAGTGCATTAGATACCTGGAACTCTCCTGCTAGACCTCCCCTAAAGGCCCAGGGCTCTTGGTCTCCTTTAAGGAACTGTGCTGAGGACTGACTACGACACCCTGTTAGGAGCAGAGCCAAGCGGACATTGTTACCACAGGATGGGGCTCTGACACAGATGAAGGGAGGGGGAGATGGGGAGGATGGGGGTGTTGTTGTTTTGTTTTTTTTTTGTTTTTTTGTTTAGCATAACGCAAAGATGATTTTTTTTTGTCTTAATTAACTGAAACAGAATAACTAAACTGAATCCATTTCATGATGACATGGGGCTCAAGCAACAAAAGCTTACAGTGTTTGCAAGAGGAATCTGACTGAAAACTGAATTATTCTAACACACCAAAGTATCACCAAAGTCTTTCATCTGCATGCTAGCTTAAGTTCGCCTGACACAATGCTTCATACAGCAGTCGGCTCTTAAAATTGTTCTTTCATACTAAACAAAAAGGATAGGGTGGCATGCTGCCTGTGACAAAAGCTCGGATATTCCAGAAGCTCAGATATTCCAGAAGCTCTGATATTCCTTGGCATTTCAGAAATGACGCCTACGTTGCAAGCGCAGATTTATACTATATAATTACAATGGCTGTCAAAACTGGCACTCAGATATACCTGAATGCATACTGTATATCAAATATAATGTAAGCTTCAGATGCCATCACCCCACACACCCCACTGTGTGAAGTCACATTCTCATTGCATCTGCCTTGTCACATGACGAGGGACTGTGAGGCATCAAACCAGGAAGACTAAATGAGGGACAGTGTGAATATTCACTGTGTCAAATGATTCAAAAGGCACGATCAGAACAGAACAAAGATGATATATATTGCTAGGATAAAGCATATAAAAGGGAGTATATTTAAAGCCCTTAGAAACTGTTTAGACTCACGTTGATGCTAATGTGCACAGACATGGAGTACAATTACTGTGGTTACTGGCTGGTATAATACTTCAATCTTTGGCATAATGTGCAGGCCTGCTTGAAAAGAATCCCTGTCATGTGACCAGACAAATGCAGCGCACTGGCAGGTCCTAACACTGGTTTCATATCGACCTTAACACCTAAAACAATTCCTCTGACGAGTTGGCACAGCGCAGCATGCAGATGCACCTACGGGGAGGAACTCAGAACTTGCTTTACATCGTCCTCTTGAAGGAAATATTAGAGTGCTTCTTACAGCAGAATGATTTACCAGGCTCATAAATGGTCACCATTATTTAAAAAACACGGTCCAGCCATCATTCATGCTTAGACCCTAACTATACGGTCAGTAATATTCCTGAATGGGATGCAGATCAGTGGTTAAAACTCAAAGCCAAGTATGAATTCCCTTGAGTAGGTGCATCAGGCTGGTCTGAGCCATCTCTACATGCCTACTGACAGAAACAAAAACCAAGTTAGAGACACTGTCAAAGAGAGAAATCTGAGCGTTAACAGGTATGATTCAGAGCTATATCGCTGCGCATAATGTGACTTCATCCGGGGGGCTGCTTCCTTTCCTCCAACTCAATATTTTACATTTATCAGTCTGATTTAAGACAAAAAAATAATCTATTCCAAACATGAGGAAAAGAAAGAGGTAACGCCTGCACTGCACACATTGGCCATTGTCGATCCAATAGCAGTAGAAACTTGTACTGTGGATTCTTCCATCTGTACACAGTGAGGGGAGAAAACAGTGGAAAATACGTAATTAGTAAGTGTTCTCAGTTTAAACACCAGGGAAGGTGACTAAGTGCCGGCTGCACAGCTTCAAATGAGGAAAAGAAAGATTGGGGGGGGGANGGGGGGGGGAGGGGGTGATGTAAAATCCTGATAAAGCTGTTGGGTACTTTATGACACTGCTGACGTGACAGCAGATATTCAACAATTATATTTAAGGGCATCTTCATCAACAATTTGGGATTCACCACTGAAGCAAGAGTGATTGTAACAATCTCCTCATGCAGGAAAGCAGTGGTGTGTGTGTTTTTGATGTGGTTTGGCCAGTGTGAGTATGCTGCCTGCTGTGTAATGTTTGGCTAGACTCCTCAGCTTTACCATATAGCCAGACAGGACAGAAACCTGTGGATGAAACTGAGTTACTGGGAGTAACCGACAGGCCATGCTGGTGCTGCAGACTGGAGGAACGCCCCAAAAACTGGACAGAAGCATGAGACTGAATGTCACGCAAACTGTATAACGGTGCATCACATTCAACACCAATAAATGTGTGTGTTTCAGGGAGCGGGAGGGAGTGAGGGAGACGGAGACAAACGGAGAGTGAGAGACAGAGACAAACAGTGAGAGAGTGAAACAGACAAAACAGTGAGAGTGAGAGAGACAGATTGGGGGGGGGNGGGGGGGAGGCAAACAAACAGGGTGAGAGAGAGAAAAAGAGAGTGAGAGAGACAAAGAGAGAATGAGAGAGCGAGAGAGAGAACAGAGAAAGAAAGAGAGAGAGAGAAAGAGAGAGAGACAAACACTGAGTGATAGAGACAAACAGAGAGAGAGAGAGAGAGAGAGAGAGAGAGAACTTTAGGTGTTGATATGTTAATCAGTCTTTTATAAGGTGTTGGAGTCCACCATCATACAGGTTGAGTCAACGATTCAGAAGATTTACAGGTATTCATAACCTCAGCACAGAAGGACATAGTGAGGACAAACTCACTGTCACATATCAGCGTGGTTTGTGTGAAAACCACACACACAAAAAGAAGAAACCTCACATAATTCCTTCAGCTTTGTGCACCAGAATGGCCTTCCACAGTCAGTCAGTCATTCAGTCATCAGTCAACTTGCTCTCCAAGCTCGCGCGCGCGCTAGGGCATGGAGGGGGGACAGGACTTCCCCCATGTGCCCATCCCCACAGACAGGAAGCAGGTCTGTCTGCGTGGGAATGCAGCAGTGGTATTACTGATACACAGCAAGCAGCGGTAACCCTGCTGGGACATTTTCCACAGAGACACAGTCTGATGGGACAGCTAGGTGTGGAATAAATATGGAGGGCGGCAGCGGTGCAAGCGGCATTCAGTCATATGAAAAAAATTGTGTGAAAAGGAGCAATCGGATTCAAAATTATGAAGAGGCAATACACATAGCCTGTTCTCAAATGATCCTGTAACAAATTGCCAACTACAAAATCTGCAAGTGGCTGCTCAGATTCTCACCCTGCATACAGGTAGTGATTAGACCGGTATGAAGTTATTTCTCTTACTGGGTGCCATGATCAATAGCGCTGCATCTGTTACTGCGCTTAATGTGTGAAATAATGTCTTGCAAGACTGCATAGCACTGGACTAGAAGATATTCTATGCAGCCAGCGATCAGTCATAATACTGTGGGTTCTTTATACAGTATATTCTGTATAGCAACGTAAAAAGTGAAGGGTGTAAATGCCTCTCTGAGAATGATGAAGCTCATAACTATCAGATTTCATCAGACTTCTGCTTTGACGCTGCTCTGTCAGGATACTAGCCTTGCTTTCCCCTCATACATACCTAGCCACTGGACAAAAGACTTGACCATTGAAATGATGCTCTTGATGTCCCAGATGTAAGAGTAGAGGTCATACAGGATGGTGCGGTTGGCTGAGTTGGACAGACGTGTGAACATCTGGATGACTGAACAGCACATCTCCTCAAACTTATCTGCCCGAGACTGCCATTCTGCTACCTGGAGCACAAAACAGTGATATCAAAAAAAGTTAAGGAGTGAAAGTATGCTGCACCAGTATAATCTACTGTAAGAGAATCATACCGCTTTCAAACCAGGCTGTTAAATTCATAATCTTTTTCAATTTTAGCATACAACGTGCAAAATATATTGGTAATTCATTATTGTGAAAGTGATAGCATCATTAAAGGATCATACCACCCATTTTACAAGTTTGAGCCTAATATAGTCAATTTTCATACATGTTACGTTACTGACAATCATTTCCCGAAGGATAAAACCGTATTTCAGCTTTCCTGATATTTTGTTAAATCTCTTAATCTTTCACAATCAAATATTCAAGTGATACACCCACCTTAAAAATCCATGTTTCTCCTGCTAATAGTTACACAGCCTTATGAAGTCACAGTCCTTTAAATTTTTCCATAAACGCAGGTCTTCTTTTGGGACTATATTCCCTGGTGGAGGCATACATTCACTCCAC
>VXCM01007946.1:0-15811 GCA_014773175.1 Lucifuga dentata
ACAGACAGACAGACAGGCGGACTGAGAGACATCATGCATTTGTCCTTCTCTGAGAGTTTTCTGGATTGTCATGGATGCATCCATAAAAGAAATCACTGTAATATTCTGTCACAGAAACGTCATCGGCTTCGTGTGTCATGAACAAGACAAACACAAAAGTCTGTTGTTACTGGCAGAAATCAGCATTAGATTGATGAGCAAACATGATTAGCAACGATAAATAAACATTAAACTTTCCATCAGTGTGTGCACGTCCGGTCCTCAGCGTGTGCATGTGCAGCGGCTGCTTATTATGTCTGTGAATGAACAGTTTCCTCTTTCTAAATGAAAATCCTGCTGTGGTCTTATAAACATGAAGTGTCATTTTGTTCTTCAGTATCAGCAGCGACACATCAGGCTGGTCAATATATTCAGTGTTAAGTATATTTATTAAAAATAGAACTGAAGAAAGGCGTTGCTGCAGTGGTTTTGGTGTTGCTGTGTGAATGTGTTGTACTTCAGGAAATACATGAATTTCAGGCAGTAAAAATGTTTTTCAGCACATATCAGGGAAAATATGGGAAAAACACTTAAAGGACCATACCGGTGGTTTTTCGTGTTTGAGTCCAATAAATACAACCCGTATACATGTTAAATTACTGCCATCCATTTTCAAAAATATAAAACTGTATTTTAGTTTTTGTGTTATTTTTCCAAATTCCCTAATTTTTCAACATGTTCAGATGATACACCCACCTTAAAATTTAATGTTTCACCTGCTAAGACATTTTTTTCTGTTTAGCCCCATGTTGGACTGGTTAAATTAAGTAACTTTCTGCAAAAAATAACAGCAACATGCTGTTTGCTGTGATGGATTATTTATCTCAAGCATGTTTCAAGTCTTTACAAGTTGATTTTATTATCGTACTGGACTGAACTGAAACCAATGGCAGTCTGGAAGGTAGAAAAAACAATTCTGAAATTTACCATTAAAGGACCGTGCTGGCCATTTTGCATGTTTGAGCCTAATATATTCAGTTTTCATACATGTTACATTACTGACAATCATTTCCCAAAGGATACAACCGTATTTCAGCTTTCTTGATATTTTGCAAAATCTCTTAATCTTTCAAAATCATATATTCAAGTGATACACCCACCTTAAAAATCCATGTTTCTCCTGCTAATAGTTACACAGCCTTATGAAGTCACAGTCCTTTAAATTTTTCCATAAACACAGGTCTTCTTTTGNTGGAGGCATACATTCACTCCATGCTTTTTATTGCACTTAAACACTAAAATTACATAACTTCTAAAACAAAAACCCTGAATATACGTGATGATGGATTACCTATCCCAAGAACGTTTCAAGTATCAACAAGTTGATTTTAATAGTATACCAGACTGAAACCAATGGAGGTCTGGAAGGTAGGAAAAACATTTTTAATTCACCGTTCCAGTAGTATGCTTTGGGAAATGATTGTCAGAAATGTTATATGTATGAAAATTGAATATATTGGGCTCAAACGTAAAATGGGTGGTATGGTCCTTTTAAAGTCGTATATTTTGGGAAATGCTGTCAGTAACGTAACATGTATATGGATTGTTCATATTAGGCTCAAACATGCAGGATCGCCGACATGTTCCTTTAACTCATGACTGTCGTGTCTGAACTGTAAAGGTTCTTTGTTACGATGTTTTAATGTGTAACAGATGATTCTATGATCTCCTCTCCATCCTTATAAAAGCATTAAACTTTGTGCTGCGATGAAGACTAAATGAGATTAAACCTCCTGGGTAAAATCCTCTCACAAACTTTCTGTGGTCAGACATGATATTATATCTGCTGTTACAAACATATTGATTAGCTGTAATCAGTGAACATGTTGTTATCAGTGTGAGATTTATAAGTCAACGTGTGAACAAGCTATTGTCAGCTCAAACCCTACAGGTGATTACATTATCACTCTCCTGTGTTTGCTGACTCAGACTTGTACTTGAAGTTAGAGGATGTGACTCGCCGTTTCATCAAGCCATGCATCATGGACGTGAAGCTAGGCCAGCGGAGCTACGATCCGTTCGCCTCGCAGGAGAAAAGAGAGCAGCAGGTCAGGAAATACCCTCTGATGGAGGAAATGGGCTTCCTGGTTCTGGGCATGAGGGTGAGTGAAACCTGTTTGTTTCTATTTCTGTTGTGGATTCCTAGCATTATATGGTAGTTTGGAGTCAGTTTTTCATTTTCTTTGGTTTGATTTTTTTGGTTATACTTTACAGAGCAGGAGCCTCGTTTAGAATCTGTCTGTAGCATAAAATATCACACTAGTCATTATAGGCAGGCTGTGTATCTTGCCCAGGCCTGGGACAAGATCGATATCCAAGTCCTCCCAACCAACCTATTCTAATACTCCGCCCACGTGCCCCCCCCCAAAAAAAAAAAAAAAAAAAAAAATTCAAATTGGATAATTGTGCAGTAGAAGATTCCAGAAAAAGTTTAAAGTGCAAAGAAAAAACAAAAAAAACACTCAGATCTAGTTGAAAATGGCTGCTACCAGGCTGTATATTACTGGTTGCTAAGCAACCACAATAACACACGAATGTGTTTTCATTCAACCTCAGCGGGGTTTTAAAGGAAAACTACAGAAAGTAATTAACTATAACACAGCAGAGGGAAACTTAGGTGAGAAGCATGGAGGTTACATATATTTTAAAATGAGAAATAATGACCTGGCTGGAATAAAAGCCTGGTTCTCTCTCTGCAGTTGAGGTAAAAGAAAAAAAAAAAAAGGACCTGCCACTATTAGAGCATTTACAGTACTCTCATAAGGAAGGAGATAGATGCCGGTCTATGGGGAGTTTTTCTCTAAAATGGATAAACAGTGGCAAAACCTAATCACGGGATCTTTTTAGGATACTTTTACCTTCCAAATGACAGTAAGATCACAAATGTATTCCATATTTTACCTTCCACCCGTGTTGAAGCTGCATCTTCCTCTCCAGTGTCTTTTTCAAATAACGGCCATGAAGTCCCATTACCTGTCTCATTTTCTCTTCTTCCTTTTTATTTTGTGAACACCTGACTTTTGCTGCTCATTTTTTAGAGTTTACTGTTTGACTTTGCCATGTGCGACGAACTTAACCATTTTCCTCTTGACAGGGAACATTCAGTTATTTTAGATCTCTCTCTATCAAGGAAAATATGGAAATGCAACTTACAAGTTTTATTTGACTCCCATATGCTAAATAAAATTTTCACAAATGACCATATTTGACAAAATATCCCAGTAAATTATTTGAGAGCAAAGGCTCCCCCCCCCCCCNCCTTGTTGGCGGCCCTGCTTATAGAACACCTTTCTAATGCAAACCTTTTCCTGTCATATTAAATCATTAATGCTAATATATAACACTGGGACAAAAGATCATTCTGACAAATTTAAAATGCAGGTGTGAATAAATTATTATGATTCCTGCACAAACAGAATGGCAGCAATGATCCATGCTGCTTCTCTGAAATAATCCATGAACAGTCTGCTCATCAGAGAAATCTCAACATGTTACAGGAAGTCAAAACTATTTCAGGTTTTGTCAACATTTTTGCAGCATGTTAAGAATGTTATTGCTGTGAGGGAAAAAGGACAAAAGAAAAATAAAACTAGGGAATAAAAAATAAATCATTCAGCATTTGAGGATGTTTACAGATTGCATTCTGATGAACATCATTAGCTGGGCGACTTGATTGATGCACTCGAAATTTATCTACAGCAAATACTTTGCCTTTTAGGAATCCTTGAAATTAATGATTTCCCTTTTTTAAATTTGAGATTCACTGATATCTCGCAGTAGATTTCTCTACATACCAAGCCTAAACAGCAATAAGCCCTTTTATCTCATTTTATCCATCCAGGATTAGAAATAACAAAGTTAGAAATAGATAATCCGTGTCTGTTTGCTGGAAATTCTCTGGTATTTTGAAGATGGCGCCTCTGTCTTCTGTCCTCCTGTCACTTGTAACATTGACACACGTTCGAGTGTTTGAGCCAATCGCTGTTCATATATTATCATATATTCCACTGCTTCAAAGCATGGCCCAAAAACTGAAGCTTCGGTTCGGCTCGGCTCGGGTGCAAGTGTAATGAAAAAGGAAGCAGACCACCAGCTCAGTACAGTCCACTACAATTCAGCCCCACAGTGGAAAAGGGCCGTAAAAACATGGCTTTAAAGGACCATATTGTTTCAGCCCAATAAACACAACCTGTATATATGTTATGTTGATACCCAATTTCCAAAACACGAAACTATATTTTAGTTTTCCTGTCATCTATCAATCAAGACAGTTTCTCTGTCTGTGGCACCAACATCTCTAGAACTCGTCATGTATGAAGCTGAAATTCGGCAGGTTTATTGCTCAGGATCCAAAGACGTGCAGCGTCACGTGTGAGGTTGTTTGGATGAGCAGGTCTCCAATTGAGCTGTGCCGGTAAAAAGTAGTCCGCGTGGCAGGATACGTTCCGGTCCAGTGTCACGGTCTCAACCCGACCCCGTACAGCAAACAGCTAGGTCAAGAGGACGTGCAGAACTAAATTATGGCAGGCTGCGGTGCACACCATAAAGTCCGGTCTGTTCCGAACAGGCAAATTTTGAACGGGTGCTGCACTGCTTTTTTCAGATCTCCTTATCTTTCAACATCAAATGTTCAGGTAATATACAACCTTAAAATTCAATGTTTCACCTGCTAACACTTTGCATGATTGTTAAAAAGCACGGCCATTTTAATTTCTCAGTAAAAGCCGTCTTCTCCTGGGACTATATCTCCTGGCAGAGACATACATCGTCTTCCATGCAGCTCCGTTGTCAGTAACATGTACTGTATGTGGATTGTATATATTGGTATACGATCGCGGTATGTTCCTTTAAAGTCAAGTTTTTGGCTTTTTCTGGGCCACTTCTGGGGTGTAGGGCTGCTGCAAAGGTTGCATAGGTCAAAACCCCGACAAACAGTTGGGTCCAAGTTAAGACGGAGACTTTGCCAAAATCAAGTCATTGCCCAAAACCAATCTTAAAGCAGGATTTATCCAGCTCCCGTGAAATATTTCCTATCAGTTACTTCTTATAGCCTCAAGACTGAAAGATTAACTTGAGGACAGCAGAAGCAGCTCTATCAGTCTGATCTGTTTTGGTGTGGAGGGAGAAGCCGTGGCAGCGGGTGGATGTGATTCAGGGTTGAGTGGAGGTTTGGAAGTGTGTGTTGAAGAAAGGAGTCGTGTATGTGTGTGAGACTGCCATCCTTTGTATGCAGGAAGCTTATCTGAGTAGCTAAGGATCGTCCTGAAAGTCTGACCTCATCCTGTGTGTGTGAATGATGGCAGAGCAGCTTTATGAGTGTGTCCCTCCCTGTGTAAACGCTTCAGAAACACACTGTCAGCGCTGGACTTTAGCGTCTGTGTGGATCTCTGAGCTCATAATGCCACACCTTAGTCCTTTCATCTAACTTTGTGTTGATGTTTTACAGAAAGATGTATGGTACTTGTTGGATCATATAAATATAGCACTGACTTGTAATAATTTGTAAAAAGGTTCTGGGAGGATAAATGAGTCTCCATTTTTCAGCAATCACACATCATAGAAGAATGAGAGAACAGGCTGCTCTCTCCTCCATATGCAGACATACTGCTGGAGTTTCAGTATGTAGCCTGAAAATAATATGATATCTGAAGGTAGTTTTGCATTAGCAATATTCAAGATGATATGAACAATGCAACACTGAACAATGTTGTCCTGGTGATTTTAAAATGAATCAGTGTAAAAGTAGAAATAGTAGAGTTTTTCCCTTCAGTAAAAGTAGAAATAACTAAATCCTGTAATATTTTAGCTTGTAAACAGTAACTCAGATTAGCTTTAGCTGCTCGTCTTCAGTCCTTATAAAACATCAATAAAATGACTGATCTGATCTTTGGCAGGTTATGATTTTCCCGCCAGAGCTAAATAGCCGCTATGATACTAAACTTAAATACACTCTGAAGTCCAAATCCACCACAAGTCAAGAACTCACCTGAAGTTAGCATAGCGGCTACCAGAAAATTTAATATATTAGGCTCAAACATGCACGATCACCGGTATGGTCCTTTAAAAGATTTATTGAAACACAGTTAAAGAACCATACCAGTGATTTTGGTTGTCTTAGCCCAATAAACACAACCCACATACATGTTATGTTTCTGCCAACCATTTTTCAAAAGCTCCTACTGGAGCAGTAAATATTAAATTGTTTTTCCTGCCTTCCAGACTGGTCCTGACTAGAGACTTGAAACATGCTTCAGATGAAAATCTATCACAGTGAACAAAGTTTATATGAATGTTTTTTGTTGAAGTAACTTAATTTGACCGATCCAACATGCAGCTCCAAGAAAATGTATGCCTCCGCCAGGGAATATAGTCCCATGAGAAGACAGCTTTTACAGAGACATAAAAAAAAACCTTTTTACAGCCAGGATTTTTCCTGCATAGAGAATTACAAGGCAGACACCTCCATCAAATCTCGTGCTGCCTCCGCCTCTCAACAAACTCTGACGCTGTCTTCATGGAAAACACCATTTTCTGACAAACATTGCACTCGGTGGATTTCTGCTATTTGTGACTGCAATATGCTAGTATAGTGGCCATTGAAAACGTGCCTGTTGGGACTTTATGATGTGCGCCGCAGCCTGCCATATCAGTGCACCTGGAGTGAAGCATATGCTGCTGCGCTCGGAGTGTATCCTGCCACGCAGACTACTTTTTACTGGCACAGCTCAATTTGAGAACCGCTCATCCAAACAACTTCACATGTGACGCTGCACGTCTTTGGGTCCTGAGCAATAAACCTGCTGAATATCAGCTTCACACAGTGCCGGGTTCTAGAGATGTTGGTGCCACAGACAGAGAAACTGTAATTATAATAAGATCGTCGTTTTTGTCAATCATATAATTATTAGAATAAAAAATATGTTGCTTGTAAAAAGTGTTTGCTTGAGCCAGTTGGTACACATGCACGTGTATCACACGATCAGGATACAGGGTCTGATTGGCCATCGGGAGAGGCGGGACTTTTCCCGGTGGACTGGCCAGGCCAGTGGCCTTTGCACTGCACAATATAATATTAATTCAAATTAATTAGAACAAAGAAAACATGTTTTTTTTTTTAAATGTATATTTTACAAGTTGGTGCGTAGATGGAAAAATGGATTCTAAAAAGAGAAAGAGTGGCACGGAGAAACAGTGGACAGCCCCCCCNAAAATTAGGCTCCTAATCCGACCCTGTCAGGATGGTATCACCCCCCGCCTCATTTTGAGCCAGGAAAAACTCTGTACATCTACTAAGAATTAGCCGGAAAAACTTTGAATTTTACGGTGGATGTATCACTTGAACATCTGATTTTGAAAGATTAGAGAGCCACATCATCCACACAGGAGTATTTATTTCTTCTTTTTATGATTATTTTTTCACAGGAATATTTAGCTCATCATAGCTGCTTTTTGCTGGTTACAGAAGGAACTCAGAGAGAAATGAGACGCTGAGAGCTCTGTTCAAAATAAAATCATCATCTACTTACAGAGCCATGAAGGGAATACACATCAGTACATGTACGTGTTACTGTGTGTTCATATAGTTTTACTAATAATGCTGTATTGTTTGGTTCCAGGTGTATAAAGTGTGCAGTGATACCTTTGAGGTGTTTGACCAGCATTACGGGAGAGGACTGGTGAAGGACTCCATTAAAGACGGTATTTATTTATGAGTTATAATTCTCATCATCGTTTTACTGTATTGTGATAAAAAAAAGTAAATAATAGCCAGTAGTGATTTGCTTTTTTGTATGGACTAAATCTATCATTAAATTTTAAATCAAATATAATACTGTAAATTGTCAGATACAACAAACTGTGCTCTGATTTAAAAATTATCAGCAGGCCAAGATATTAAAACAAAAAATTTAAAAATGATATTATAAATGAAAATAATCTCACTATAGGTACACTATGACACCTTTTAAAGTTATTACCAACGTCAGATTATATTCAACAGGAATATGGCAAACAGCATTTTGGTGTTAGTTCAGATGTTAAGCTTTGACACGGACATTGCTGTTTCAAAGACATTACAGGAAGTTACAGGAAGCTACAGGAAGCTACAGGACGTTACAGGAAGCTACAGAAATTACAGGAAGCNCAGGAAGTTACAGGAAGCTACAGGAAGCTACAGGACGTTACAGGAAGCTACAGAAATTACAGGAAGCTGCAGGAAGTTACAGGAAGTTACAGGAAGTTACAGGAAGCTGCAGGAAGCTACAGGAAGTTACAGGAAGCTGCAGGAAGCTACAGAAAGTTACAGGAAGCTACAAGAAGCTACAGGAAGTTACAGGAAGCTACAAGAAGCTACAGGAAGCTACAAGAAGTTACAGGAAGTGTCATGTTTTAAAAAAATCAAACTAAAGCCAAATACAGGATGTAATATTACAGATAATTCATCAATCTGAGATCATATCAACACAAAGTTTTAGCTCACTAAATACTGATGTTATACTTGCATTATTGCTTCCTCTCCTCTCCTCCTTCCCTCTCCTTGCCTCCTCTCCTTTCCTCTCCTCTCCTCTCCTCTCCTCTCCTCCTCCCCTCTCCTTGTCTCCTCTCCTCTCCACTCCTCTCCTCTCCTCCCCTCTCCTCTCCTTGTCTCCTCTCCTCTTCTCTCCTCTTCTCTCCTCTCCTCTCCTCCTGCAGGCCTGGCTAAGTTCTTCCATAACGGCGTTTGTCTGAGACAGGATGCAGTAGCATCCAGCATCCACAGGGTGCAGCACATCCTCCGCTGGTTTGAATCCCAACACCAGCTCAACTTCTACGCCAGCTCGCTGCTCTTCGTCTACGAGGGCCTCCCCTCCTCCTCCTCGTCTTCCTCCTCATCTTTCCTTTCTTCTCTTCTCAGCACCCCATTGATCAATCCGACCACTGGAAAAACTGCCATGTTGTCATCAGTGGGTGATGTTGATGGGGGAGAGGAGAGAAAGGGGAGGCAGGGGATGGGGCAGGAAGGGGCGGGGCAGGAAGAGGAATTGGCTGAGTACAACAACAACATCCAGGTGGCGGTGCCATGGGAATACAGCCTGGCCACCATGTACAGCAACCATAGGAAACACAGCCACCACTGCACCAAGGACCATCTCCACGGCAACAGCTGCTCTGATGGTACTGTGGCAACATCAGAGTCTGGTGACGACATCTCAGTCCTGAGTGTAGAAGACAACTCAGCGTGGAAACAAGCGGGCAAGACGCGGCAGCAGCATTCATCCAACGGCAACAAATCACAACTGGAAGGGGAGGATGAGGACAGAGGAAGTGAAAAGGAGGCGAGGAAGGAGGACAGAGAAGGACCAGGAAGTGATGCAACAGAGAGGAACAGAGGAGGCGGGGACGTAGAGGTCAAGATGATTGACTTCGCCCACGTTTTTCCCAGTGAGAACCACGACCACGGCTACATCTACGGCCTCAGACATCTGCTGACAGTGCTGGAACAAATCCTCCGCAGCGCCACCTAGAGTTTTCAAAAACAGGCTGTTTGTCCTCAAGACTCCCTGTGCTCTTATTGGTTCTGTCAGCTGTAGACACGCCCCCTCCACCCACCTCCACCTGCCGCTTAAAGAAACGGGCAGAAACCTTCAGAGGAGCAACGTCACCTTCATCATCATCTCACCTGAGTGTGATAGTCTGTCAGCCGTGTGTGTGTGTGTGTGTGTGTGTGTGTGATANATCATCTCACCTGAGTGTGATAGTCTGTCAGCCGTGTGTGTGTGTGTGTGTGTGTGTGTGTGATATCTGTTCCAGCTGCTCGGTTTGCTGATGCTCCAACTAAAACTAAACTAGTATCAAAATATTCAGTAACTAGTTTCATTAATTAATCTCATCAGCATCTAAAGATTTGTACAAAGAGTAATTTAATTATAAGTAAAACTGGATTTTTTTAAAAAGCTAAGATGATATATTTTTTATTTTAAAGCAGTATGTGAATTTTCTCTATTAAAATTAAATTAAATTATTGAGAAAAGTAGTAAAGGAAGCGTTATCAGAGTAAGAGGAGTCTTTTGAATGGTACCTGATCCAGGCGTGACACATCAGACATTGTTCTGATCCATAGTTTTGGTCACACACACCTTTAAATCAGAGGTGAAAGTAGCCATAGCAACAACACAGAGGCCATCATTAATGGTTAATAGATAATGATTCTGTTATGATTGTTTTTAAGCACAACAATGTTGATGGAGATGGGAAAGGAAATGCTGCACCGCTTTACGCCATCCATCACTTCCTGTTTCCTGTTCGGAATGTTCTGGGAACGAAGTCCAAAGTCTCCAATGCCGCGTGCGGTCATTCAGGGTCATCAGCGTCTACAGCCAGACTTCATCCATTCTACAAAAAATATGCAATCAGGCTGCACCACAAATCCCGACAGAGCCACAGGAAGCTTCGATGAATACCGTCAAACATTCAGAAAACACAGCACCAACTTTAACGCGTCCATAATGGCTAATGTCAAGACACAGTCACCTTCCCGTTAACGGCATCTTTTAGCGTTTACTTTGAAAGAGGCGTTACGACAGCATTTCCTTATTTACATGACAGGAAATGATTCATAAAACACACTGACCCAAATTCATAAACCGTAGCGCATGAATTACCGCATCACTACGTGCAAATATCATGGCGTAACCACGTTCCCTCATTCATAAACACCTGTTAGCGACATATTTTAGCGTTAGCCTTAAAGAGGCATTACTGAGATATTTCCTTATTTACATGTGGTGGTAGCTATTCATAAAACAAACCCACACGCTAAAATTAAGACCTGCTTCATTCTGCTGGTAAATTTCAGTCGTATGAAATCTGGGCGACGTTTAAACTGTTAGTGTTGCCTCGTGTTAGTGATCAATAACTTTGATAGATAAACTCACTCAGCTGATCAGTCAGATTTTAAATGCTGACNGTGTTAGTGATCAATAACTTTGATAGATAAACTCACTCAGCTGATCAGTCAGATTTTAAATGCTGACTTTTGATCTGATCTCACACTCGTTCTCATGTGCTTTGCTTCACCTGCATGTAGCCTCCACCCCCACCTGCAGCGTGATCACACACTACAGAGGGTAAAATACACATTTTCCTGTTATTTTAGCGTCAGTCTTTTTAAATGAGGATCTCTAAAGCATAATGTTTCCTTTAAAACCAGATGAATCAGGATAAATGGTGGCTGGTAAATATGCAGCATTAACACTCTGATCTTCATCAGCTTTTACCTGTCACACCTCACAGCAACGCTACCTTCATGTGACAGCGGTACTGATTATCTAGGAGAAGTTTTATGAATGAGCTTCAGTTATCACGGCGCACATTAAGGCAACTCTCCTTATCGCCGTTTTTTTATGAATCTGGGCCATTGTCACACTAAAACGAAGACGAGTTTCAGTCTGACGGTAAATTTCATCAGGATTAAATCAGATGTTTAAACTGTACTGACTTCATGTGTTAGTGATCAATAACTGTGATAGATAAAAACTCTCAGCTGATCAGTTTATTTGTAAATAGAAAGTTTTGATCTGAACTCACACATTCTGGCAATGAGACTCTTTATCAAGCCTCATCCTCTGAGTTCACACACACACACACACAGTCAGGACTCCTGTGAGTGTGTAATGCATCTCGTCTCTTAAAATGTGGAGAGCTGAAGTGGAACGTTGAGGTTTCTTCGATGACGTGTTTATTCTGCTTGTAGAAATCGTGACTCATAAACATGAAGCAGCTCGTTAACACACTGATCTTCATCAACTTTTACCTGAGACGCACCTGAACACAACGCGTCGGTAATGGGACAGGGAAGCTTTATTTAATGTGCGGTTAGCAGTTAGTTAATGAATGACCTCATTAACTTTTAATGACTTTTAGCTGGTTTCTGTTTGGACAGAACTAAAATAAAAACTCTACAGACAAGGTGGAATCTACTTATCATTTTTACATTTTTAACCCATAGACCTAAAATGAAGCTTAGAATTAGATTGTTTTATTTTAATTATTTTTAAAACTTACCTGGAGACAGGTAAGTTTTATAGTCTTCATAGACTGAACAAGCGAGCACGTGTAATAGTATGAGCAGGATCTCTGTTTAGATTTAGTTTTAATTTTCAGGAAACTCAGCATGAATCAGTCACAAAGAGTTTTTTGTTTTTTTTTTTTTTTTTNTTTTTTTTTTTTTTTTGGGTCATTGTTCTCGTTACATTGTCAGAAAATATTAGACCGCGTTTTCTGTGTAAACAAAACTACTTCAGTTGACGTGGCACAGTGGCCTCATTTACACCTGGCATTAAAATGCGATGTGAAAAACATGTTAATGCAAAGTGTAAATGCACAACACTTTGTGATCAGATCTCAGCCACACCTGTCCAGGTACAAATACTATCTGTACATGAGGTAAAAACAAGTTAAAAACGTCACCCTGCCTCGCCTTCCTGCTGCTCTTGGTAATAAAGTTATTTTGAATCAAAAGTTGCGACTCATCATAAATGCGTATCTGCATCTGGATTGCAGACACAAAAAAGTTATTGGTTATTTTAAAGGACCATACTACCCATTTTGCATGTTTGAGAAGTTATGTAATTTTAGTGTTTAAGCACAATAAAAAGTGTGGCGTGAATGTATGCCTCCACCAGAGAATATAGTCCCAAAAGAAGACCTGTGTTTATGGAAAAATTTAAAGGACCATGACTTCATAAGGCTGTGTAACTATTAGCAGGAGAAACATGGATTTTTAAGGTGGGTGTATCACTTGAATATTTGAATTTGAAAGATTAAGAGATTTTGCAAAATATCAGGAAAGCTGAAATACAGTTTTATCCTTTGGAAAATGATTGTCAGTAACATAACATGTATGAAAATTGAATATGTTAGGCTCAAACATGCAAAATGGATGGTATGGTCCTTTAAAATAACGATGATGAGGCTTGTCTGCGTAGCAAAAAGGAAACATGAACTGCCAAACGTCCCATCTGCTGACATCCAATCACGATGCAGCAGGATCCGGATAAACGGAACATTTTTCCAGATGTGAATGCAAATCCAGACACACAGACTGGATTTAATGTAAGTTATAAATGAGGCCAAATACTTGTCATCCTGCATGTTTACATCACAAGTTACTTCCTGTTTTTGGATTTCTGGGACTTGGACTAGAGCTTATTGGACACAAAGATTCTTGCTCTCACCGAGTCAAATCCAGTTCTAGTCTCAGAGCAGAGTTGTTCCTGTTTTTCTGCTTTGGGGGCCGTGTCCTGTTTTCCGTTCAGGTTACATGGTCTCGTGTCCTCTAACAACCTTAGCATGTGAAGTTGTTACATATATTTGGCTTCAGAAAGAACGTCTGAAGATTCTCTGACAGAGTTGCTGTTTGGTTTGTGGGCATCTGCTAAACCAGGAAGTTTGGAGGAGATTCTGGTCGTTTCGTGTTTTTCTTGTTTTATAACACTGTGTACAGGTAAACTCTCAGGTAAAATTATTGTAATCAAAAAACTTCTCCTCATCCTGTCTGCTCGTCCTAACCTGTGGTTTGGTCAATGTTGTTGGTTTTATCTCATCCTTCTATCTTGACTTCTGACCTTTGAGTCATGGCTTTGACCTTTTGTCTTGCAGCGATCCCACAGATGGTGAGGTCTTTCATTTTCCTGCTGAGCTCTTTGCTGTGTTTTGTTTGTAGATTATTTGACACCGTTCCTCCTTCACTCCTTGTTTAAGGCTTTAGATTATATTTCTGACATCATGCAAACTTCTTCTGTTCTTTTCTGCTTGAATTAAAGGTGACTTTGATCATGAATCTGGAAGTAAGTGCCATTAAGATGAACGAAGCTGTTAGGCATTGTATACTTGTAACTTTTTTTTTTTTTTTTTTTTTTTTAATAAATGGGCATTGTCAGGAAATCATTCTCATCCCAGATCCTGGAATGATTTCTGCTTGGAAGTGTTTTGTTGTATGATGCATGATGTGCTGTTATATGGTGACAGACGGTACTTTAACATGCACATTATTCTCCATTTTTGTCTGTGCTATGATACTGAACATGGATGAATTAAAAGGATTCTGTCACTCATATGCAATTCCCTGCTTAAAGGACCATACCACCCATTTTGTATGTTTGAACCTAATATATTCAATTTTCATAAACGTTATGTTACTGACAATCATTTCCCAAAGGATAAAACCGTATTTCAGCTTTCCTGATATTTTGCAAAATCTCTTAATCTTTCAAAATCAAATATTCAAGTGATACACCCACCTTAAAAATCCATGTTTCTCCTGCTAATAGTTACACAGCCTTATGAAGTCACGGTCCTTTAAATTTTTCCATAAACGCAGGTCTTCTTTTGGGACTATATTCCCCGGTGGAGGCATACGTTCACTCCACGCTTTTTATTGCGCTTAAACACTAGAATTGCATAACTTCTAAAAAAAAACCTGAATACACGTCTTGTTGGTGATGATGGATTACCTATCCCAAGAACGTTTACAGTATCAACAAGTTGATTTTAATAGCAGAATGAACTGAAACCAATGGAGGTCTGGAAGGTAGGAAAAACATTTTTAATTCACCGTTGCAGTAGTATGCTTTGGGAAATGATTGTCAATAACATTATGTGTATGAAAATTTAATATATTAGGCTCAAACAGGGTTGGATTGGCCATCAGGAGAGGCGGGACTTTTCCCAGCTGGCTGGCCGGTGGCTTTTGCGCTGCACAACATAATGTTAATTAAAATTAACTAAAACAAAGCAAGCATAATTTTTCAAAAAATTTATATTTTACAATGTCTTCTAAAAAGAGAAAGGATGGCGCGGACAATTACGGACATTCGCCCCACCCACCCCACCCCAGACACCTTAAATTCCCTGTAAAAATTAGGATCCCAATCCAACTTTGGGCTCATTCATGCAAAATGGGTGGTATGGTCCTTTAAGCATGATGCATAGGGTTTTTATAAGCTGATGAAGCGTTTATACGTTGAATAAATCAACTTTAGAGTTCTGATACTCTGAGTACATTTATGCTGATTTCCACTGATTCTGGTGTTTAGATGACTTTTGATAATATCAGATCAGAAAGGGAGTTTTGACGTGCATGTGAACGTACCGGCTATCGTATGATTGTAATTAAAAACTGTAGCATGCAGCTTTGATGACAGTGAGCAGAAAGTGAGAGAAAGCTCAGGAGAGACAGACAGCGGCTGAATGATTTTTTTTTTTTTTTTNTTTTTTTTTTTTTTTTAGCTGGGATCAGGTGTAAGGTCGTCATAGGAAAGCGAGGTCGTCTCAGTGACTTGTAGCTGTTCAGTGTTCTTGTTTAAATATGCATTTGTTGGTTTGCAGTCGGGTTTCACCAATATGAGGTTTCATACAAACATGGAGGTTTGATGATTTTAACAGCAGGAGAAACAGGATGTTTAGCTCATTTTTAGGTTAATTTTCAGGTTAATTGAAAATTTAATTATTTCATTATCTCAAAGTAATAATATGAACATCTTTCATTAATTACCTCTTGTTTTAAGTCTTGTTATAGAATATCAAACTGTTATGGTAATTCCAATTTCATTTTTATATCTTAACTTTATTGCGACTTATTTGAAGAAATGCACAAAGGTTGGATTTACTCTACAAGTCTTGATGCTCCATTCTGATCTTTTGCTTATATCTGAGTTTTTTTGTTCATTGTATTTACATTTTCTTTTTTAAGCGGCTCATATCTGATACCTGTATTTACACGCTTTGACCTTTG
>VXCM01007947.1:0-19617 GCA_014773175.1 Lucifuga dentata
TCTATTGGTAGAATCACCATCAGACAGATAAATTCTTAATAAGATACCCTTTGTTGATGAATATCTGTATTTGTTTATTCACCAAACTGGAAGTATGAGGCCATAAACCAAAAGTTATATATTCCTATTATTGAGTGGCTTATTCTGGGAAGGGTTGGCATGGCAACAAAGCAGCAGTGCTCAACTGCCAGCTGCTCCTGGGGATCCCAAGAACTCACAAACTATTATTATTATTATTATTATTATTATTATTATTATTATTATTATTATTATTAAGTAGTAGTAGCATCTGACAATTACTTTTGCAAATAATTCATTAATCAGATGTCATATTCTCTTATTTTATGAACAAATTTTTGAAATAGTAATAAGAAGATACTGACATTAAGTATGTTTTAGAAAGTGAAAGAAGTAAGAGAATTTTCATACCCTGAAGCCCCCCTTTTCCNTCCCTCCCTCCCTCCTTTCCTTCCTTCCTTCCTTCCTTGCTCAACTTCCTGAACGAATAAAAAGTCTGTAAAAACTGCAAATTCATGACAAAACTACACACTTCTCTTCTTTATTTCATACTTGGGGATATATGACTTAGTAATATAAATATATATGACTCAGTAATAAAACTATTAATACTGTTGGTAAGGACATGTCAGAAATATTGATTATAACCTAATCTGACGGATTTCCAGCTCTGTTTTATCTGTGCACAAACCTCCTGAGACGCTTTTCTATAACCGTCATTACTGCGCTTTTACTGAAGTACAGCTGATACTGACACTGATATGAGTGTTTAAAGGTTGAAGTTTTCTGTTGTTAACCTCTGAAACTGCTGATATTTAGCAAAACGCTCCAATAAAGTAAAACAATTTGATCTAAAAGTTTAAATTTAGTTAAAACTTGGGGTAGAAATATGGATGCAGAATGTAAAATGTAACGCGTAAACAGAAGTACAAAGTAATAATCCTGCTTTTGCTCATTTTGAGATGTTTCAGCTTCACCTCATGCAGCAGCAGCTGTCAAGTTACCTGAGTCAAGAAAACACAAGCGGAAATTGTGCGGGTTTCCTTCAAAATAAAATACAAAACGAATTCAGCTGAAAGAACATAGCTGCCAAGCAGCATCACTCGTGATTGTGATCTCTTGATTTAGGGGCATTCTTATATGACGTCATACTAGGACACATTAAAAACACCTTTCACTAACGCACTGAAAGACTGTCCCAAGTCACAAATTTGTTGACTTTAATGATTTAAAAAAGCAAAGCCCAAATGAGCTGAGACAGAGAGGAACCCTTGAAGTGAAAACAGCCTACATGTCGTTTCATATGAAATTTTTTTGAAATATTACATTTTTATTGTCATATTTATGTTTCTTTTTAAATGCAATTATCTAAAAGTTTATCTGGAAATAACTATTAATTTTTAGATGAAATCAAGGATTTTTGTAATTATTACTTAATTTTAATATAGAGTGGATTGTGACTTGTTTAGGATCATAAAGTCAAAGTTTGAGACTTGTGACTTGAGTGTCAACACTTGAGACTCACTTAGTGACTTGTAAAACAGTAACCTCGTCCCACATCTGCTAAAAGCTTACAATATGTTTTGACACATGTGCTATTATTTTGGAAAGGGGCAGTCGTACCAAACAGGAAGGTTTATTTTAATAACTGAGAAATTGCAGAGCTGCAGAACTGCAGAATTTGGAGTTTGCATTGAGAGCTCGTTTTACGCTCAGATTGAAGATGTTCCAACAATGAGGTGACATTTATTAAAGGTAGGAAACTTTTTCTGTATTTTGGATAAAACCTGCAACCTGAGAAAATGAAGTTTAAAGATAAAACTGCTCAGTGTTCGCACAAAAGACTTTTTTTTCTTAAAGGATATGATGTAATTGTCGAATCCTTTGTTACTTAAAATACTGTTTAGTTTGATTCTTGTCATTATATGAGTTTGTCGTTTTGTTTACTGTGACTATTTAAGTAAAACTCTATAAACCATAAACACAAAGGCAAAATTATTTCTATAGCACAATTCAAACACAGCAATTCAAAGTCCTTTACACAAACAAAATGCATTAAAATAACATTTAAAAACCAAGAGTAAAATAGGATTAGGTTAAAAGAAATAAAATAATCTATAGAGGGGTTACAGTGCAAAATTAATTAAATTGGCTCCAGACTGAATGCAGTATAAAGTTTAATTAAAAGCAGAGCTAAAAAGAAAAGTTGTGAGCCTGGTTTTACAGTTGGAGCAGACCTGAGATCTTCTGGAAGTTTGTTCCAGAGAAACTAAAGGCTGCCTCGCCGTGTTTTGTTCTGACTCTGAGAACAGAAAGCAGAAGCAGATGAGCTGAGAGGTCTGCAGGGTTCATGCTGCAGAATCCTGTCAGAGATATACATGTTGGTCCTGAGCCATGCAGAGCTTTAAAAAGTACCTTAAAATCAATCCTGTGACAGGATTTGTACATTACCATTATATAACAGAATCATCATGAATATTCTCTCAGGATTTTGTTTTAGGATTAATGTTTAATCAGGATTTTTACTCTTGCAATCTGACTTAATCTGACAGGATTGTTTCTTTTGTCATGTCTTGCACTTTAATTAGATGTAAACACATATGTTACCTTACACAGGCATAATTTAGTCAAATATTAACTGTCCTTGGCTGTCATATAGATCATATAATGGTCATTTTGTTGACCTACAGCAGCTGTAAACCTGCTCAATATGTTTGGTATCTGCAGGACAGCGTGCATACCTGCTAACTATGCCTCTGTTGGAATTTATAGCTGGAAGTATTTCAGGTAATACCGACAAAATATATGTATTAAAACAAGAACATCAGTTACTATTTGGCTATTTCAGAAGCTTTAATGTCTTCCTGTTTGTTATTGTCCAGGTGCTGTAGGATTGGCTGTTGGTCATCCATTAGATACAGTGAAGGTTACATGACACAATCCAAAAAATAATCATTGCCATGACATGAAAAGAGCTTTTTCTGACACCTCGTGTTTCATGTGCAGGTGCGGCTTCAGGCTCAGTCTGCGTATAAAGGCATATTTCACTGTGTGGCTAAAACCTACACTAATGAAGGGGTAAGTCACATGACGCCCGGTTTGGTACACAGTGAAACACACTTCAAAATTACTGTATATACAATTACTGCCTAATATGGTGTCGTAGAATTATTAATAATATAAGAAGTCAGATGCAGTTTCTCATCTTAAGCAGACAAGTCATGTTTATTGAAGAAGCTCAGTTGAGGAGAATCAGTCATACAGCATGTATAACATAATGCTGCATGTATAGCATACATACAGCATGTATAGCATACATACAGCATGTATAGCAACATACAGCATGTATAGCATACATACAGCATATATAGCAACATACAACATGTATAGCATACATACAGCATGTATAGATTCTGACTAGGCATGGATATGGAAAGAGTAGCTAACAAGTTAGGAAAAGTGTGGCTGTGTGCGTGTGTGTGTGTGTGTGTGTGTGTGTGTGTGTGTGTAGTTATATGGTACTAAAGTTTATGAGGGCATGAGGACAGAGTGTAATTTGTGGAAGTGGAAGGGTTAACTTATGTAGATAAGTGCTGAACATGATAGAAAGCAGCGAGGACAGACTGAAATAAAGGTTGGAATGAACTAAAGGTCAAACAGAAAGGTCAACATGAGAACTAAGATTAACTATGGGGAGACCCTATATTACAATTAAATATGTAAGAATTTAGAATTCATTTCTCTAACAGGGGCTGTTACTTACATTTACTCATATGTATCTTATCTGCTCTAGTTTTAGGATTAAAGATTTGTCATTTTTTATATTTGTATATTATCTTGTTTTATTCTTGCTACTTATATTTATTTTTCACCTTATTTTTCATCTTAATGATAATATTGTGTTGTTCATGAGCAGATTACTTGTTTGTACTTATGTGTAGGCTGCTGTAAAAATGCAATTTCCCCTCAGCAATTAATAAAGTATCTATCTATCTATCTATCTATCTATCTATCTATCTATCTATCTATCTATCTATCTATCTGTGAAGTCTGCAGACTGTGGTTGGCAGTAATGTAACATGTATGCGGGTTGTATTTTTTGGGTTCAAACATGCAAAGTCACCGGTATGCTCCTTTAAATTTTAAAAGCTTCATGATGGTTATGAGAGGAACTGTGACTCTGTGCTGACTGATCTGAGTTTTCTCTTTGTCTCGTTAGCTTCGTGGATTCTATAAGGGCATGGCGTTTCCCGTCCTCACCACCGGCATCATCAACTCCGTCGTCTTTGGCAGCTACAGCAACGCGTTAAACGTCCTGAGTCAGACGCAGAGAGACAATCGCAGCAACGGAAAAGCCGCATCAGCAGCTCACGTCTTCACCGCTGGCTGCTTCTCAGGCCTCGTTCAGGTACCACTCGAGTTTATTTCTATAGTCCAACACACAGTGTCTCAAAGGGCTTTACAGGCCTGCACATCAACGGTTCCAGACCCAGTCAAAGCTCTTTAAGAAGACAAGAAAAAGACGATAGAAAACAGCGATAAGCCACAATGCATAAGAGGATCCAGAAAGACGCAGTTAATATGAAGCCACGAAGATTCAAGATATGAGTCACGTAAAGTCAATGTCAAGAAGTGGGATTGTTGGGGGGGNAGGGGAGGAGCCAGCACATCTGGGGGGAGGAGCCAGAACATCTGAGAGGAGGAGGAGCCAGTACACCTGAGGGAGGAGCCAGCACATCTGGGGAGAGGAGCCAGCACATATGAGGGGAGGAGCCAGTATCTGAGGGGAGGAGCCAGTATATCTGAGAGGAGGAGCCAGTACATGTGGGGGGGTNAGGAGCCAGTATCTGAGGGGAGGAGCCAGTATATCTGAGAGGAGGAGCCAGTACATGTGGGGGGGTCCAGTCAATACCCAAATAACCCATGTCATGGAGGTTCTTAAAACTCTGTCTCATAGTTCTTCTGGCAGAATAAGTTGGTAATGCATCTTTCTGCCCACTTTTCTTTTGCGGTAGAGAATTCCATTTTGCAACTGAAGCCTGTTTAACTTCTCAGAAGGATAGGAAGTTCAGGGACTTCCTTTCTGACAGCAGGGGGCCATGTTTCCCGTTTCAAGCTGACTAATGATTTCACAGAATCAGGATCGGACCTCTGAAGCTCTTCCTCAGATATACTAGGAATTACTGGGACACCATCACACTGCTCATAAGTGTATGGAACAACCTCAGCAGATGTGGAATGAGAAACTACCAATGGAATACTGAGACAAGTCCCATATCTGTAATTTGCTGTACAAGATGGCATGAACAGTACCATCAGATACCTGAGATAATTCATCAGATTCAGTAAATGATGTAGTATGAACTGTCTAATTAGCTCCTGTTCTTTCTGCAAAACTGGATCAGAAATTAGCTCACCATATGGCCATCTTGACAGACCATCAGCATCTAAGTTACGCTTCTCTGCTCTGTACTGAAGCTGGAAGTTAAAGGTCGACAGGGCAGACAGCCAATGATAGCTGGTTGCATCTAACTTAGCTGTTGTTAATATATAACTTGGAGGGTTACTGTCTGTTACTGCTGTGAATGAATTGCCACATAAGTAATCATTAGTTTTTTCTGTTACAGCCCACTTCAGTGCTAAAAACTCCAGCTGGATAGCAGTTTCACTCTTTGACAGACCATGACTAGCATGAAATGACATGCAGTTCACCTTCCTGCTCGATAGAGTGCAAATAGAGTCCCAAACCAGCGGTACTCATCCGTGTGCAGCACACAGTGAAACCTAGTACCGGGTCTTTGTGAGCTTCCCAATGATAGTACCGAAAGTCCATCTATCTCCACATGGCTCTTTTGGATGAAAGTACTGATTGCTGTTTGTTTTGCTCTGAATATTTTTTCTCACAGGTAGGTATCCAGCTGTGAGGTTGTTTAATAGTTTTACGATTTTTGAGTAACCCCAAATAAACTTCTGGTAATAACTAATGAAACCCAAAAAAGAGCAGAGTTCTTTAAGGTTTCTTGGACTTGGTCAGGTTTTTAAAGCCTCAGTCTTCTGAGGATCTGTTTCAGCACCACTTTGTGACTCAATGTGACCAAGATACAACTGATTTTTGGAAAAATTTGCAGTTTTTGAGTGAGTTTCAGACCACATTCCTTAAGACGGTTGATAACATGGAAGAGACGCTTTTCATGATCTTTAAGGGTGTCAAATATAATAAGATCATCCAGGAACACCAGGACCTCTTTCAGGTTGATGCCACCCATGCACCTCTCCATCAACCTCTGAAAGGTACCAGGAGCGTTAGTAATGCGTGAGGCATTCTGTTAAACTCCCAAAACCCAAATGGACATACAAAAGCGGTTTTATGTTTGTCTGCCTCATCTACCTCAATTTGGTAATATCCTGACTTTCATCAAGGACAGAGAACCACTTTGAGCCTGTGAGGTGTTACAGTCTGATAATTAAAGGCTCAGAAGAAACCACAACATGTGAAGATGCCAAAGCCAAATTTCAGTATAAAGGAAATTTAATAACAAGTAAACATACTCACAATATAAGCAAATGAAAAGAGCTGGAGGCCCCAGCGAGCAGGAACAAAAAGGGACTGGATCACGCCATGCAGTCAGATGATGATCCAGACTTTTCCTAACAAAAGACACCAAAACTAACCAAACCAAACCAAAGACTGAAAATGAGACCACCGGCAAACTCCAACCCAAACAATAAGCAACATGTTTAACCAGAACAAAACGTGTCTGTGGTAGTGTGGAGCTCTCTGACTCCTCCCTCTCCCTCTTATCTCCACCCCCAGACCTCAGCTCAGGTAATCCTGATTCGCAATCAGAGGCTCTGAGGAGAGAGAAGAGAGATTATTCATAACAGTAGCAGGGGTGGGGAGGCACCAACAGGGGCCGTAACAGAGTGATGAGAATGTTTCTTCCAAAATGGGCGGGGCATCTTTGCAGGTATGCAGGTTTAATTTTCTGTAATCCATACAGAGTCTTACATCTTTATTCTTCTTCCTCACAAACACAACGGCTGAGGAAAAAGAAGTCTCAGATTCACGGATCACTCCAAGAAGCCTCTACGCTGCAGGGAGGAGCCAGCACATCTGAGGGGAGGAGCCAGCTCCAGCGTTGTCAGGGTGGGAAGCCACATGGCAGACAGCAGGATGGACTTCTGGACTGTCCACCTATAAGCTCAGGATGTTCTGAACAATCCACACGTCACTAAATATGATGTGGAGAGGGTGATCGCGCTATGTGAAAGCAGTGCATTTTGGGTAGAATATGTGTTGGAACAGACAAAATGAGGTCTGCAACTTAAGGTGTTTAACGCAAAGAAACTCTGGTTAAAGCAGCAGCAGCGGTGTGAGCGTGACTCACATGTTCACGCACACACATCCAGACATTTTTAGATTGTTTGTACATTTATATCTATGAATTGTTTTGTATTGTATTTAAAAACCTGACCAGGGACAAAGACTGCATATTAGCTTAGGCTACATGTCATATATGTACATGATGTGTACATTTGTTTGTGTGTTCCTGACAAATAAACTCTAAATAAATGAACTGCAGGATATGAATTAAGCTGCATGTTTGATACTCATGTTGTATGTCATTGTAGGAATCCTGCAGCTGCCAGTTAGACTGGAATCATGATGAAGGTAAATGACTTCATCTTTACTCTCAGGTGTTTATCGCTGCACCTGTTGACTTGGTGAAGGTGCGTCTGCAGGGTCAGACAGACAGCCGCCGCTACAGCGGACCCGTTCGCTGCGTCGCCATCATCCTGCAGGAGGACGGAGCTCGGGGTNCCGCCGCTACAGCGGACCCGTTCGCTGCGTCGCCATCATCCTGCAGGAGGACGGAGCTCGGGGTCTGTTCAGAGGAGGGATGGCGCTCGCCCTGAGGGACGTGCCCTGCTACGGACTCTACTTCCTGCCTTACGAGGTCACGTGTAAAGCTCTGACTGAGAGCGGCAAACAGCCAGGTGAGTTTCAGACAGCAGGTGTCTGCATTAAGCCTGAAGAACGAAAGAAAAAGCCTCTGTTAGCGGATTATACACCACATCATACACTACAGGCCAGACTTTTGAGGCCCTCCTCCCAGATTTAAAAAAAAAATCATCAATACATGTTTGTTTTACAATTTATTGGGACCATACCAGTGATTTTGCACATTTGAGCCTAATATATTCAATTTTCATACATGTTATGTTACTGACAATCATTTCCCAAAGCATACTACTGGAACGGTGAATTAAAAGTGTTTTTCCTACCTTCCAGACCTCCATTGGTTTCAGTTCATTCTGCTATTAAAATCAACTTGTTGATACTGTAAACGTTCTTGGGATAGGTAATCCATCATCACCAACAAGACGTGTATTCAGGTTTTTTTAGAAGTTATGTAATTTTAGTGTTTAAGCTCAATAAAAAGCGTGGAGTGAATGTATGCCTCCACCGGGGAATATAGTCCCAAAAGAAGACCTGCGTTTATGGAAAAATTTAAAGGACCGTGACTTCATAAGGCTGTGTAACTATTAGCAGGAGAAACATGGATTTTTAAGGTGGGTGTATCACTTGAATATTTGATTTTGAAAGATTAAGAGATTTTGCAAAATACAGTTTTATCCTTTGGGAAATGATTTTCAGTAACATAACATGTATGAAAACTGAATATATTAGGCTCAAACATGCAAAATAAGCCGTATGGTCCTTTAACCAAGCTCCACAGTTCTGATTAAAAGACATCGTCTGTGTTATTTTCTCTCTCCAGGCACGTTTGCGATATTGATGGCGGGCGGCTTGGCGGGCGTCGTGACCTGGGCCTCTGCAACACCCATGGACGTTGTGAAAGCTCGTCTTCAGATATCCGGCGCTGGCGGGCGGACGTACAGCGGCGTCCTGCACTGCATGAGAGTGAGTGTCAGAGAGGAGGGGCTGAGGGTCTTCTTTAAGGGCCTCCTGCTCAACAGCGTGAGGGCGTTCCCCGTCAACGCCATCACCTTCCTCAGCTACGAGAGCCTGATGAAGATCTTCTATCCACCGCGGGCGGCAGGATGAGCTCCAGCCAGACCGTTTCAAACCGGAGACGCTAAACCTGGAAACTAAAAGTGTTGAAGACGTGCAAAGAAATGCAGCTCTGACAGAAAAACATGGAGGTCAAGTCTCATGTGATGGAAAACATGACAGTTAATGTGTGTGTGTGGGTGTGTGCGTCTGTGTGTGTGTGTGTGTGTGTGTGTGTGTGTGTNTAATGTGTGTGTGTGGGTGTGTGCGTCTGTGTGTGTGTGTGTGTGTGTGTGTGTGTGTGTCTGTGTGTCTCTAGGTTGCAGATCGGCAGATTTAGGGTCAATCCTGGTTTTTCAGACTCACAAAAATGTCCAGAGTTAAATTGAAATTGGTTGCTATGGTAACTAACGCTGCAGAGCAAACCAGGAAGGAAGGAAGCGTGTCTTGTTCAAATGAAAAACCCTCCTCATCTGTCAGCTGTGATGAGTCTTCAGCTCTACAGGATCCCAGTAGGGACAAAATTACTGTATTCACACAGTATTCACTAATAGGAAACCCTTTGCTTTTCATATTTAGCTGTTATATCAGAAACACAAGCTTCAAAAATCAACTGTTCCATTCTGGATAAAAAAAAAACAAACCATTGATTCTTATATACAGCAAATGGTGGCTTGTTAACTTTATCAAAAATAAATCAAATTTTTTGTATATGTATTTGTTTGGTGATGTGCATAAACATCCAGCAGCACAAAGAATTAGCATCGATGGCGAGTTTAAAGAGCAGATTTAAGACTTCACGTAGCTTGGAAACGCATTTAAAGGAACCAGGAAAGACATCAGAGAAAAGCAAAATCTACTTTTAGTCGACTTTGCTGCATCTGGAAGTCAGTCTGAAAACAAAGCCGAGGCTCCATGACAGCATCTCAGCTTCCTGTGCAAGATCTGCTACTTCTGCTGGCTGAAACAAGACAAAGTGCACGGCCATGTCTGGACATAAAGAGCTGGAGATTAAGATACATCCTCAGAAAAGGGAGAAAAAGAAAAAAAAAAGACATCCTCAGAATTGAAAAGCGACAGGATGCCTCAGAAGGACAGCACCAGGCAAACAGGAAGAGGAAGTAAGGCCAGCTGGTGCAGAAAACCCAAAGTCAGGGTCAGCGTTCAGGCCTGAGACAAAACGCAGCTCCACGATCATCTGTTATTCAACGTTCAATCATTCCTTCCTACAAAACTGCTTCAGGTCTGGAGTATTTCTGACTTGCTGTCTGTATCAGCTCATCACATACTGGATGAAAATTAGCTCTAAGCTAACCGGTACAATACATCAAATGCTACATTCATGTTTGAATCATATGTATTTAAACAAATAAAATAAAAATTAAAGTTGGGATCTGACATGGCTATTCCATTTTCTTTTTCTTAAATCATTTTGTTAATTTAAAAAGCCTTTTTTTGGGGGCAGCATGATACTCAGACATTTTTTCCTTCCTGCTAAACTCTGATTTGATCCCAAATTCAGCTGGATGTACAAACTTTCCTACTTTTCTTGTTCCTGTCATGAATAAAATTCAACAATGAGAAGGAATGTGAACGTCATGATTTAAGGACCATACCACCCATTTTGCATGTTTGAGCCTAATATATTCAGTTTTCATACATGTTATGTTACTGACAATCATTTCCCAAAGGATAAAACCATATTTCAGCTTTCCTGATATTTTGCTAAATCTCTTAATCTTTCAAAATCAAATATTCAAGTGATACACCCACCTTAAAAATCCATGTTTCTCCTGCTAATAGTTACACAGCCTTATGAAGTCACGGTCCTTTAAATTTTTCCATAAACGCAGGTCTTCTTTTGGGACTATATTCCCCGGTGGAGGCATACATTCACTCCACGCTTTTTATTGAGCTTAAACACTAAAATTACATAACTTCTAAAAAAACCTGAATACACGTCTTGTTGGTGATGATGGATTACCTATCCCAAGAACGTTTACAGTATCAACAAGTTGATTTTAATAGCAGAATGAACTGAAACCAATGGAGGTCTGGAAGGTAGGAAAAACAATTTTAATTCACCGTTCCCGTAGTATGCTTTGGGAAATGATTATCAGTAACGTTATGTGTATGAAAACTGAATGTATTAGGCTCAAACATGCAGAATGGCCGGTATGGTCCTTTAAAGGAAAAACACACTAATAACTGTGACTGAAACACATTTTTAAGACAAATAAAACTTTAGTTATGTGATGAGACTGAAGAATTATAAAAAGTCTGAGTGTCAAAACACATACATGACAAATACAGATTTCTTCTATCAGTGAAAAACCTGATGGACTTTGTTACTGACCTCAGACGTACAGGAGCACCTTCACACACACATACACACAAGGAAATTATCCATGACACGAGTGAAAGATAACAGGTGTGTTCAGTCAGCGAAGAGCATGCATTTATTTTGGCACTGAGTTTTATGTTAGGACCTTTGATGATGTCAGGAGAAAGTTGACATTTATCATCACAATTAAACATTCATTCATTCATTTATTCAGGTTCTTTGAAAGTCAGCAGAACAGAACAGAGACATGATGCTTTGACAGCTACGCATCTACAACATCCACCATCCTCTACATTAAAAGCAGCTATAAACTAACAGATTCAGGTACCATGAATCTCCTTTAGTGGTTTTTAACATGTTATAAGCAGTCATGAGACATCACGTGTCATAATGTAAAGCTTTAAAGCAAAAAGCAAAGTGGATAAACCCCTGAAATACATCCACACAGCAGTTAATGGAGCATTCTCAGAATGCAGTACGTGGTTTCAAACGTTCACACATTATTTTATAAATGTGTCAGAGAGCCATTTGAAGCTTCGGCTGCTTTCAAAAAGCCCCGTTCTCACATCTCATAACCAGATGTGACGTAGATTACATCGTCTGACAGAGTAAATCACAAAGTTCACACAGATGGAATGTTTTACAGGAACTCAGAACAGCTTCCATCCAGCTGCTGAGCCACAGACGAGGAAAACTTAAAGACATGATGCAAAGCGAAACAGAGAAAAACACGACGGAAACCCTGAGTTTCCTCTTTTATGACCACCATCAAAGAAAGATACGAGTACAAAACAGGTAGTCATAGCAACAGCATCTGCTGATGCAGACTGGTGAGGTCAGATTCTGATCCTGCACCAAAGGCAAGTTTACTTCAGGACCGAGGCCCGAAAACGAGACGACCAACAATAAAAAGCACAGCCTGTGCAGTTATGGTCTGGAGCTTTTCGGAATATTTTGACACCATGATCGACGTGTTTCAGGTAGGATTTGTTTCTTGACCTCACTGATCGTGACAGGCCTGGAAGTTTTGTTCCAGCAGCTGTTTGTGTTCCTGCTCTTCAGCCATGGCTTGCAAGGTTTCCCTTTGGATCTGCCTGGTCTTGTTGTAGAGGAAGACGCCGATGAAGACGAGGAAGGTTCCACCGGCGCTGAGGACAGTGACCTGATTACTGAACACGATGATGCTGAGCCACACGGACAGGGCGTGCTTCACTGTGCTGGCAACACTGCCGAGAGAGCGCCCGTTTGTTACCAACATTAACATCCGAATCAAGTTTATTCCATACAAAAATATCAATACCTACTGCAAAGCATCTTAAAGGACCATACCGGTAATTTGCATGTTTAAGACCAGTAAATACTACCAGCATACACGTTATATAAACCATTAAAGTTAGCTGAGCTGGAAAACGTGTCCACAGACTCTGGAAAGATAAGATCCTGTTTTTTTTTTCTTGTCGTACCTAAACGTAACGGGGGAAATGCGACCCATGAGCGCGTAGGCCGTGACGCTCTGCAGGTGGAAGAGTCCTCCATCGAAAAGCAGCAACAGGACGACATCTTGGTTAAAGATAAAGCTCTGCCCGCTTTTCCCAATCACAGGGATGTCCTGGGAATAAAAGCAGCATGGAAACTTGATGAATACCTTATTTCCCCTCCCAGAAACCTACGATGTCTCCTCTCCTCCTCTCCTTCCCTCCATTCCTACCCAGAAGTGTGAAGTGGAGGATGAGGGGGAGGGAAAGAGCAGGAAAACATGAGAGAAATGCATCATGGGAGTTATGTATTAATGTCATCTTATGTGATGCAGATTGATAGAAAAAAGGCTGATTTTACTCTTTCTGCAACGCTGATCACATCTCATGTGATATTTCTTTTTTATTATTTTAAGATAATTAGATTTACACGTCCTCCTCGACCTTTCCTCCCCTCCTCTGGCTAGGAATGGAAGGGAGAAGAGGAAAGGAGATGTCTTTGGGACACAATGGAATTCCCCCCGATTTAAAAAAAAACATTTCAATACACTCTGTTTTAGTTTATTGCACAGGAAATAACAAAAAATATATAAAATAAACGCAACTAATTAGTTTTCAAGAAGAATTTCTCAACAAGAGCCCATTATGTAGCCACTATGGCTTAAAGAAAACAACACCATCCATTTTGCATGTTTGAGCCTAATATATTCAGTTTTCATAGATGTTACGTTACTGACAATCATTTCCCAAAGGATAAAACCGTATTTCAGCTTTCCTGATATTTTACAAATCTCTCAATCTTTCAAAATCAAATATTCAAGTGATACACCCACCTTAAAAATCCATGTTTCTCCTGCTAATAGTTACACAGCCTTATGAAGTCACGGTCCTTTAAATTTTTCCATAAACGCAGGTCTTGTTTTGGGACTATATTCCCTGGTGGAGGCATACATTCACTCCACACTTTTTATTGAGCTTAAACACTAAAATTACGTAACTTCTAAAAAAATACCTGAATACACGTCTTGCTGGTGATGATGGATAATAATAATAATTTACCTGTTTCTGAGTGTAGATATGTATATGAAAATACACTCAAACCATGAACTTTGTGTTTGACTGGTAACCACAGAAACGAGTTTGTTCTTTTTTTTGATGAAGACAGAAACAAACTGATTAGAAGTTATTTTAGAGTGAACCCCACTATTTATAAATTTAAGGAATTGATGGCCACAAGAAATGTCAAAGTTTTTTTAATTTGGTGAAGTTCATTAAGAAAATATTGTGCTTTCTTTGATTGTGCACAGTTTTGGTTTGTATGTTTTGTTTGCTGGTTGTCTGTGTGTTTTTTTGTTCCTTATACCCCAGTGAGAAGTCAATAGGAAAATTAAAAAAAGATTACCTATCCCAAGAATGTTTCAAGTATCAACAAGTTGATTTTAATAGCAGAATGAACTGAAACCAATGGAGGTCTGGAAGGTAGGAAAAACATTTTTAATTCACCGTTCTAGTAGTATGCTTTGGGAAATGATTGTCAGTAACGTTACTTGTGTGAAAATTTGATATATTAGGCTCAAAAATGCAAAATGGGTGGTATGGTCCTTTAAGAAATGATTTTCCATGAAGGCATCAGTCTGTATTAGTGCAGCACTCCTGCTGATGTGTTTTAACATTCTATTCCTGCTGTCTGCCTTCTCTCACATCATTTAGGATTAACGTGCTACACAGTCTGCTCATGCTGTGAGCATTAAGTTGGACCAAGTTAAAGAAATTATGAAGAAAGAGAATTACCGTTCCATCCTTCAAAGACATGCGATTCCATCCGGTTTACCAATTATTGGTCAGAATTTCATTCTTCAACAGGAAACGATCCAAAACATTCATCAGAATGATGCCAAAATTACATCATTTAAAAGAGAAGCAAAAGGTTTTAGAATTCTGACTTGATGAAACCAAAGTCTGAGTCTGAAATGACTTCAAAGTGCTTTGATGTGACTAATTCTTCTTCAAAACTAATTGCTTACATTTATTTTATGTATTTTTGTAATTTCCTGTGCAATAAAATGTAAAACAAACAGTGTATTGATGATTTTTTTTAATCTATGGGTGGCCTGTATGAATATAATGAAGCTCCATGACGTACCAGCAGAAACACCCAGGCAGGTATCAGCATGATGACCGCCGCTGCGCTGGTGTAGAACTGCAATTCTGGAGGGCTAAAAAAAAAAAAAAAAAAANAAATTACATGAGTCGTAAGCCATTTACCTGAACCTGTAGGTGTCTCCGCTGAGCAGCTTTTTGGAGAAGACGTTCTGCAAACTGAGATGAGAGATAAAGGGAGACAGCGGTTGATGAGAGCGTCACGTTGCTATGGTAACGCTGGTAACATTGCTAATGAGTAATGCGTGGTACCAGTCCATGATGTTGGTGGAGAGTGCAGCGGAGAACCCCAGCATGTTGAAGCTGAGCTCTGTGGCTGTGCAGAGAGCCAAGCCTGCCATGACGGGGAACAGCGAGAGGTTTACCCATAATCCTACGGGGCGGAAAACCATACACACACACACACACAAAATGAGGCATTATATTCACATGAAAACACGCCTGGTTTTTGCTCCTGTCACATTTTTATCACTGTGGCTCATTTTTCACTGTAGCTGCAAGTCCTGCAACTCTATGGAAGCAGCACCATCATGGCTATATGTAGGAAGAACTCAGAAATGTCTTTTGTACAGAATAACACAGTTATAATGTCATAAATCATAAAAAAAGAAAAAAAATGTAAGTTGAGTTTCTTTGATAATTTATTATAAAAAATTTAAAAAAGATGTAATCTATATATACAACATTTTTCCAAGTGCCCACAAGTGTTACCAANAAAAAAAAAAAAAAAAAAAAAAAAAAAAAAAAAAAAAAAAAAGAAGCGAGACTATACATACTAAACTATTTACATTTTTACAACCTATAATCTTTATAATCAATATGCCCAGTGTGCCTGTGCAGTCTGCATTCAGCCAATGACTCGCTGAATTGTTGTCACGTGACTGTTAAAGCGCACACAGGCGCTCCAGGCTTGCTAGTTGCGGCGAAAAACGCAGAATTTGTTGCTTTTTACAGAATTTGGATTGTACAAAGGGTTTATTTTTAGCGCATTTTTAAATGAGACATTTATAATAAAGTAATTTTGAGGAAATATCACTATTTTAAGCTTAGATTTGGTTACGTTTCCTTACAGAAATGTTAGGCACACATGGTTAGTTCAAGGACCGTTAGAAATTTGAAAACCCGATGATAATTTTGATTTTTAAAGTTTCTGGCTATGACAAATGATGTAATTTTGGCGATTGTTTAAAGAAAACATGCCTTTCAAACCCGCTGGCAGGTTTTGGGGTTTTGAGGGAAAACAACACACACACACACACACAAATTACACACAATATTCACATGAAAATACGCTTGACCTGAATTCTTTATGGGGTTAATGTATCTTACTGTCTGTTTTAGTAATTCTGGATTTTATTTTTCTTCTCATTCTGACATAATCAATAACCACTTTAGCCCGTATGATTATTTCTTTTTGCAGATTGATGCATTTAATAGGCGTAATTAATAAAATCAATGGCACAAATGCAGCATTTTGCTCTGGCTGGTAAAGTGCCATGGCTGTTGTTCTGCTGGGTTCAGACGAGGACGTGTTATGTTTGAACTGTATGCAGGGCAGGTCTGAGAAAACAAACAGAATGTTCTCCTCTTTCTTTAAAGAACATGTGGAAAAGATCTCACACACACACAATCAGAGCGATCTTTAGTTTACTGTACTTTATGCTGACAGAGATCAAGTTTCATTGATGTCAGACAGACAAATAAAACCTGAAAAGCAAAAGCACGCTATACACGCACACGCACACGCACACACACACACACACACACACACACACACACACTACAGGCCAGAAGTCTCAGGCCAACCCCAGATTTGTAAATAAATCACCAATACACTGTTTGTTTTACAATTTCTTGCACAGGAATTGACAAAAATACATAAAATAGATTAACTAATTAGTTTTGAAGAAGAATTAGTCACATCAAAGCACTCTGAAGTCATTTCAGACTCAGACTTTGGTTTCATCAAGTCAGAATTCTAAAACCTTTTGCTTCTCTTTTAAATGATGTAATTTTGGCATCATTCTGATGAATGTTTTGGATCGTTTCCTGTTGAAGAATGAAATTTTGACCAATAATTGGTAAACCAGATGGAATCGCGTGTCTTTGAAGGATGGAACGGTAATTCTCTTTCTTCATAATTCCTTTAACTTGGTCCAAGTTAATGCTCAGAATTAATGTTAATTAAGTTAATGCCAGAGTGGCTACATAATATGAGAACTGGTGACTAATTCTTCTTAAAAACTAATAACTTACATTTATTTTATATATTTTTATAATTTCCTGTGCAATAAATTATAAAACAAACAGTGTATTGATGATTTTTGTTTTTTAATCTAGGGGATGCTCTCTCTCTCTCTCTCTCTCTCTCTCTCTNCCCCCCCCTCAGAAATAGAGACTTTGTAATTAACATAATGAACCTCAGCAACGTCCTCACGTCACTTCCTGCTGTTTTCCTATTGGTCGGTTCATAGTCGTCCTACATTTCTGATACCGTCAGACGTTTGGTTACAGGTTTTCTTTAGTTTTCTTTAATCCGTTGTCCGTGGACTTGTCTCATGTTATAAGTAGAAACACCGTTTTGCATCTCTGACCGGAGGTTTCTTCGTGTTTCTCCATCATTATCACGATGCTCCTCTGCTTCCATCACACAACACTTTGTCAGAATCTGTCTCATCTGTAACAACTTTATCCTGCTCAGAAGTCATTTCAGGCTGATTTCTTATGCAGGAAGAAATGAATAAGCAGAGTCGGAACGTTAGCTGTACCTGTGTACTCGCCCAGGATCAGCCTGGACATGATGACGGTGAAGATGGGCGCTGAGCTCTTCACCGTCTCCGCAAACGATACGGCCACATTCTTCAGGCTCACCAAACCCAGAACCACCGTGATGAACCTGAACCAAAAATACGGAAACCACATCGCTGCACGAGCATTTCACTCCTAATTCAAGCCACTTTTCACTTCCTGTTTTATTTTGAAGGCGGCTCACCTCATGAGTCCAACAAACAGCATGATCATGATGAAGTTGGGGGGATACTCCGTCCTGGACTTGTGCTGATACAAGCAGCAGGGCACGAACATCTTCAGGCAGCCGATGACGGTNCTCCGTCCTGGACTTGTGCTGATACAAGCAGCAGGGCACGAACATCTTCAGGCAGCCGATGACGGTGGTGGAGAGCATCTGCACGGCACCTGAGAGCCAGAAACCAACAAATTCACCATCAAATTCAAATTCATCATCAAATTCATCATCAAATTCACCAACAAATTCACCATCAAATTCAAATTCATCATCAAATTCACCATCAAATTCACCAACAAATTCACATCAAATTCACTATCACCATCATCATCAAACTCACCATCAAATTCACCATCAAATTCAAATTCATCATCAAATTCACCATCAAATTCACCAACAAATTCATCATCACCATCAAATTCACCATCAAATTCAAATTCATCATCAAATTCACCATCAAATTCAAATTCATCATCAAATTCACCATCAAATTCACCATCAAATTCACATCAAATTCACTATCACCATCATCATCAAACTCACCATCAAATTCACCATCAAATTCAAATTCATCATCAAATTCACCATCAAATTCACCAACAAATTCACCATCACCATCAAATTCACCATCAAATTCAAATTCATCATCAAATTCACCATCAAATTCACCAACAAATTCACCATCAAATTCAAATTCATCATCAAATTCACCATCAAATTCACCAACAAATTCACCACAAATTCACTATCACCATCATCATCAAACTCACCATCAAATTCACCATCAAATTCAAATTCATCATCAAATTCACCATCAAATTCACCAACAAATTCATCATCACCATCAAATTCACCATCAAATTCAAATTCATCATCAAATTCACCATCAAATTCAAATTCATCATCAAATTCACCATCAAATTCACCATCACCATCAAATTCACCATCAAATTCAAATTCACCATCAAATTCATCATCTAATTCACCATCAAATTCAAATTCACCATCAAATTCACCATCAGCACAACTGACAAACCTACTGAAAATAGGATTTGAGATTGTGATTTTTTTATNTCAAATTCACCATCAGCACAACTGACAAACCTACTGAAAATAGGATTTGAGATTGTGATTTTTTTATGACAAAATCCCAGAGTGATTAGAGTGACATATTTTAAAATTATAAATAATACCTGGCTGGGTTAAAAGCCTGGTTCTGGTTCAGTATGGACTAAGAGGAATTTGTATGTTTGCAAAAAATTTAGAACAAATGTAAAACAGAGATGAATAACAGTTAAAGGAGTAAATCTGTAGAATAGTTTTGAAAAGGAAATGAAAATGTGTAATATACTACGATAAGTAGACTTAAAAAAATATTCAAAATTAAGACGATTAACAAATAAAACTGAGGTATGACACTCGTGTGAATATGAATTTTTGGTTAGTACTTTTTGGAGTTTTGTATAGATAATATGAATGTGTGTGTATGTGAAATTTTGTCTGGGACTTTTGTGTATTTGTGATACACATATGCAGTGTTTCCCACAGGTTGAAAATTTACTTGTGATGGGCAGCCCCC
>VXCM01007948.1:0-18998 GCA_014773175.1 Lucifuga dentata
TTTATTCGGGCTTGGGACCGGCACAAGGTGGACACTGGCTTGTGCCCCCTTGAGGCTGCATTAGTCTGAGTGATTTATTGTTGTAAAACTGTATTGTTTGCCAATAACTGCTTGATTCCCTTTCCACCTTTTCCTTCCCTTTCAACTTTCACCCTTTTCACTAGGCTCCAGTCAATCTACCTACCTACATACCTGCCTGCCTACCCNTGCCTACCTACCTATCTATCTATAAAATCCCTTTGAACTGACAGTAGGTGTGACATTGGTGGGGTCAAAATTACATGGCCAAACAAGTGAAGAATTGGAAATTTAAAGAATTTGTTTATTTGGTTTTAAATGTAAAATATGCTGTTAAAAACAGTTTGTGCCACTTTTGTTTTTTTTTTTTTTTAGTATAACTGTGAGACACTACACAATACATTTCATAATACAATTTTACATTTGAAATGGTCACAGCACCAGATCAGAATCCATGATCATTGTGGAATCTGTTAATAGTGCAAGCATAAATCTGAGACTCTGTCTTGCACAGCTCATTCAGAAACACAGATCAGACACCTACCTTTCTAACAGGGATTCTAATGAACATCTCTCCATCTCATTAAGCATTTGCCTTGTTTGCATTACCAATCATTTCTGTGTAGAAAACAAATGCAGACTGACTCGTGTGTTTTATATGGAAGACTTACTGATTTTGTATTTTCTAGCTTTATGACAGGAATTAATGAGGAAAGCCTCACAGGAACTGAAAGTTCATCAGTCATTATGTGCAGTAGTGTTCTGTTCACGACACTGCAGTTCATTAATCCTGCAAGTAAGTCCAGTGAGCTCCAGATTTAACTCTCCCGCAGTGGTTTTCATTTGAAGAAGACCATTAAGATAAGCCTGCTGGTATCCTGGGTGCTATATGCTAATGTTCTTGGGTGGAGGTCAAAACCGAAGAAAGAGAAAGTTTGCATATGCATTGTGACTCAAGCTCAGTGTATAATTGTATATTATAATAATAGTGCTCATATATTGTCTCATCATGGTAATATTTCATTTCCAGCCAATTGTAAATTTTTCTTTAGGCTACATTGTTCTTGTCAACTCTCATTTATAGAAAGGCCATGGGACAAATACTGTCTTTGCAGTCAAAACAAAAAGATCACTTCGAGTTGTCTGGTGCATACAAAAAGGGAAACATATAGAAAACCTGGGTTATGAATTAAGGAGTAATCAGCAGAATGCAAATGCATGGTTGATACAATGTGCTTATGCTGCATTTCCATATCAAAAGCTGCAATCAATTGTTTTGCCTTGTCTGAATGCTAAATTTGTACTGTGCTTACGTGCATGTGTGTTTGCAGTATTTCAATAAATGAAAATTTTAATGGATTTCAGTGGATGTGAGTGTTTGTGCATGTAAGCAAATGTTTATTTTAACCAAATGTATGCTTTTCGTGAATACATCTCGTTTACATGCATTAGCTGTTCTGTCTCTGCTGTGAGCTTGTAAAAATGGGTGAACATACACAAAATGGTGTGTGAGTGTGTGTTGTGTACACTGTTGGCTCGGTAATAGTTTCCTTTTGTTATAACAAGGTTAAAACTGAGCTGCCACTCACTGTAGTGAGCCTTGGTCTCCTCCAGGGACTCCCCCCCTTAATCAAATCAAGCATTTCCAATAGCAATTAATATTAAAGCATGCAAATTGCCCGTGGGAGCAAAATGACATTCCCTCGATGGGTGCCCAGGCTCCAGCTCTATCTCTCCTCCCTGTAACCCCTTTCCCCCAGGAACAGTGAATGTGGATGGCTGGCTTGTTAGTTGTGGCTTTTATCTGTAACCCTGCTTTTACCCTCTTAGCACTCCGTGCTTCTCCTGCATCATTTTATGCCTGTATTAGACAAAAATCATCATTTGTTTATTAATTTAACAAGTCAAATTGTTGTCAAATGTATAAAATGTGAAAGGGTCACAAATCCGCAGAGAATTAACACCCAACTTCACAAAAAAAAAACAAAACAAAAAAAACAATAGCATTTAATAGAGTTTTTGGATGGATGTCGAACCAGCAATAGCAGTGTGTCAGGGAAGCCCCCTGGTACTGAATGACAATGTGAGATATGCACTTAATGAGAATGGAGAGTATTACAGAATTACTAGATAAATAATGCCATCCATGTGTCCACACTAGTTTTCTACAGCTGCTGTCTTCTTCCAACATCTCCCTTTGGTTTAGTCCAGTTGAATCGGGCTTTGGCGTGTTTTCCGCCTTGGACAGCAAATCAAGTGTTGACCGAAACGACTACATCAAGACCCTTTTGAGGAAGTGGTCTCGATCAAATCACAAACTCTAGAGCAGCTCATTTGTGGTGAGAACTTGAAGTTATTCTGAACCAATTACAAGACAATCTATTGATGGATGTTAATAGTTAATGGTAAGTAAACTACTATAGCTTTGATAGCCAATCAAACAGAAAAGGTTGTAAAATACTGTACAGATGTTGATTGACCTAACGCCTGTCCTAGTGGTGTAGATGCCAGAGTCCACTTCCTGCTTACATGCCAGACACTGTGATCAGCAAAGGAAACCAACAACTCAATTGTCAAAACCCCAGGCTCAAAATTATCAGCACGGTTCAAAAAACAAATGTGAGAAACACAAGTTTATATCTGCTATGGTTTGTAATTAATAAAAGTGACTCGAGACACCCCTTAAGAAATTGTCTGTTATATTTTACTGTACACTAGAGACAGTATGTTTTGTACAAGTGAGATAGAGGAGCCTGTCAGGTTTATGGTTTTCACTAAAATGTGACTATTTCTATGAAAGTCTCAAATCAAATGTAAAGGTAATGATATGGCTAATTGAATGCCACAAGTAGGGACAAAACTAACTCTGACCTGAACCTTTACCTAACTCTTACCTAAAGTTAACTAAACCCAAATAAAGACAGACCATTTTAACTTGTGGTCCCCATTTAGTTTGCACTGCAGATGAAACTGCAGAGCAAACTAAATGGGGACCTGAGGATTTCCCCCAATTAGACAGAAACCATCCTCAATCCAAATACATTTTCCCCAAATGAGGTGTGTTTCATGAAACATACTTTTCATGCAGACACAGACAAATGCAGTACACTTCCATGACAACTGCAGGCACATATACATACATCACATGCACACATTTGTGCACACACACTCAAATGGTACATATATACATATAGTAAATATATCCCTAAGCAAATGGAAGACCATCCTCCTTCCCCTCTTTGAGCAGTTATGTTTGTTTCCTGCAGTGCTCAGTCATTAAACCAGGCTTTTAATGACTGTGATGTCAAGGGTCATTGATCTTGACGTTATCAGAAGTAGTCTACTCTATATATCAAGAAATGAAGCAGATTGATTCTTCTTTACAAGCTGGAAAAAGCTAGTGTGATCAATCAGCAAAACATTTAGGTTAAAGCTGTTGTAGCCATTTTTTTTTTTTTTTTTAAAGCGCATAGTAATTTAACTCACTGTGACTTAACACTGCTTTTGATTTGAAGGATTGTAAATGGCAGTGAGAGTGGGGTGGAATTACATAGGAGGCGTAGGAAGACTCAGAACAGCACTCAAAACAAGTGGAGACCTTTTACCTTTTACCTTTCTCCTTGGTAAAATACCTTTTACCAAGGAGAAAATTACTGTTTCTGTAATAACTGCTTCAAAGCAGCATCAACAATGTGCAGGTATTGTTGGTGTTCAGCTGGATTTTTTGATATTCTCTGTTATCAATAAAGCTCGTTCAATACTTGATTCTCCTTATCACCCACTTCATAAGGAGCTTGATGTCCTTCCTTTAGGTCGCTATTACACAATGCTTAAAGGACAATACTGCTAATTTTGTGTTCAAGCCCAACAAATACTATTGTACCTACATACATGTTATGTTACTGACAGCCAATTTCCAAAACATAAAACTGTATTTAAATTTTTCCTGTTATTTTATCAAGTCCACTAATCTTTCAAAATCAGATGTTCAGGTGATACATCTTCTGACTGGGAACAATCAGTCCTCCCTGCCTATTTATTCCAGACTACTTCATCCTGGCCTGCTCGACTCTCATCATCATCATCATCATCATCATCATCATCAGCAGCAGCAGCAGCAGCAGCAGCAGCAGCAGCAGCATCTGCTATAAATCAGCTATATATCAATAAAGACTCTATCCCATGGCCTTTCTTCCCTCTGATCTCTGTTGTTAAGGACAACAAAAGCCTTTGGATATCAGCATTATCTGAAATATAATGACTCAGTTTTATGACTAACACTCATCGTTATTCACATTAAATACATTTCCTGAATGCCTCACTGAATTATGCACAATGCACAGGAAACATCAATATGAGTCAGTCAATTAAGTCAGTCTATATAATTTTGCTATTGTAGTCACCATCATCATTTCCATTAATGCAATACTGCAGTCGCAGCTATTTTAGGAGCAGAATAAATAAGTTCAAACTCCAGATAATTATTTCTATCCTCTATGCATCCTCTATCATTTACTCAGCATCATTATATTCTGCACTGAAACTTAAGGTTAAAGATGTGCTGAAATTAACATCTTCATCTTGAATGACTTCATCTAACTTTTTCATCTCCACTCATGACAGAATCACATCTGCACATCTACTTGACAAACTGGCCTAAAGTACCCTCAGCAGAGGTGGTGGAAGTGGTAATGAACCATTTTACCCTCGTCAAATTATTATTAAAAGATTATAGGTGATTTTGCATGTTTGAGCCCAATAAACACAACCTGCATATACGCATTACATTACTGACAACATTTCCAAAACATACTACTGGAGCTGTAAATGTTACAATTGTTTTACTATGTACCTTTCAGACTGTCATTGGTTTCAGTTAAATCCAAAATGCTATAAAAATCAACTTGTAGACACTTGAAACATGCTTGAGGTACATAATCCACATAATCCATCACAGTGAACAAGACTTCTACTTCTTTTTAGTTATTTACTTATTTATTTATTTTTTGTCTTAGTTAATTTAACCAGTCCAACATGGAGCTGCAGGAAAGAAAATGTATATCTCCACCAGGGAATATAGTCCAGAGTTCCACCAGTAATTCAAAAATTCCCAAACAAACTGATGGGGAAATGCTCCAGGGTCTGAAACGCTCAAAACTAGGTGTCAAAACGCCCTTAGATTTGATGACTTTGTTGGGGAAGTGATTCTTAAGTGTTTAGGATCAGAGGTGGTACTTGGTTCAAAAGAGAACTGCTGCATTACATTCAACAATACAGAAGTGTTGGAAGAACCGAGTTGAGCAAAAATTAGGATTCATCATGTGGAAAAAAAGTCCATGTCAACAGATAATCTTATGGAAATCTGAAAAAAAATTGGAGATATCATGTATGTTCTAAATTATAGTTCAAGGGGAAACTGATGTGATGTTCAAACTTAATAAAAAGTCAGGGGTATTAGGAATCATCCTCTGGGGACCATGCATACAATTACCATATATACTTGAGTATAAGCCGATCTCACGTATAAGCCGACCCCGATTTTGACCTGCAAATTTAGATTTTTAAAGAAATCCGTATATTAGCTAACTCCCTGATGTTGTTTCATCAATTTATTTGTTTAGCAAATTACCTGTTTTTCTGGGTATTGTCATATTATTCCTGTGATTTTCTGAAAATAATCCATGTATCTGTACCAGTACCGGTACCAGTGCCGGTAAACAGCTGATTACCATAACTGACATTAGCTGACATTAACTTCTCCTCTTGTTTGAATCGCCAAACAGTTCATTCCAGTCCTGCTCTGTGTAATGTACGGTACCGTACCGGTATATGAAACAGCACTTTTATAAGGTTGTCTCTGATTGGCCCATTCTTTTGTCTTTGACCAATCACAACAGCGCTTACTGGCCGCTGCAAATGGCCACTGCAAAATGTGCTGGATAAGATGTTTTGTCAGGAAATATCTAATTCCAAGGTATGATTTAAACTATTTTCCATGGGTAGTGGTAATGGGTAGTATTTCCACCCCTGGAAATTTTGTTCTCTGGGATCAAATTTGAATTTCTCAAAGTGTTTAAGCTGATTCCCCAATTTTCTTTGTGAAATTTGGTAATAAAACTTGATTTACACTCGAGTATACCAAATTTCATTATAATTATTACAGCAAGAAGTTACTTTAAATCATGCAGAATGATGGTGATAATAATGGGTGAGCCATAGAAACAAGTGTAAAACTTGATAAAATGGATTTTTGTCTATTTTCAGACAGAAAATATTACATATTACGAGATCAGTACTATCTAAATAAATATTACTGTAAAATTTGTTAAAGAAAATACCAACACTTATTTAATTTGTTTTCTTTATAGGTTGAATATTACTTCCGCAAATACATAGTATTTTTTTGTTACAAATATTGTAAGAAAATGAAAACACAGTTAACAGACTTCTTCCCATTTAATAAATATGATTGTAAATGCATAAAACAAGTACACACAGCACAGTTGAGGTCAAACCAAAACACTGTAACACCTTACTGTCTGTTCTCATACAAAAGCTGTACAGTAATAAAACTCTTTTTATTATTATTATTATTATTAGCATTTTCTCTACAAAAATAATCTTGCTAATTCTACAGAGGTGGGGGAGAGCTCAAGAGAAAGAGAGAGGAGGAGAGGAAACGAGCGTATCTCAAAGCTAGTCTACAAGTTGATAAGGTGTCCCACCAGGCCAAAATTCCCACAGTTAGCAAAATGTACTAACTGTGATACTTAAAGGCAGGCATTACTTCTATTGAGAGAAAAAACTTCCAGATCTCAGAGTCAGAGTTATTTCACGATTCCAAGATTTGGATTAGTTTTCCAGTGTTTCTGAATGTGAGTTTGTGGTTACAGGCAAAATCTACCTTAAACTGGTCTGAGGCAGATGGAGAAGATGGTAGTAGTAATTACTGTACTGAATCAGAAACCTTGAATTGAATTCTCTCTCTTGATTTTACATCCTTGTTTTTGCAAAACTTTTTAAAAGAAATCCATGAAGTTTTTATTTACTTTTTTTGTCACATACAATCAAATTGTAGTTCTATCGCTAAGATTCTGAAACATTTCACTGATGTTTTTGACAAAATTCCAACCACCAATATGTAAAATTTCCCTTTTACATGCAATGGGAGAATAGTAAACAATTCATAGCTGAGTGCAACTTCTGTGCAACCTCAACATTGATATAATCAAAATAAAGATGGAAGGAGAATCTTTCTAAAACATCATATTCGCATGCAGCTTAAAATAGAATTGCTTTCTTTTTCAGCAGCCATTTATCACAGTTCATAAAAAAAAGAAAAACAAGAATAAAGGTCTATAGCCACACTAGCGGCTCTGAGGTTCTGCAATGTTCATTACATACCAGAAAACAAAAGATGTGTCCCAATTGCATTCAACATACTAATTATATAACGTATATCCCATGGATAAAACTTCTCTTTTGCTATTTTTGCAGGTAGGATGCAATAAACACACTACACCAAACAACTTGTGACTTTAGAGAACTCCAGCTGACTATTACATTTTGGAAACTTTACAGTAAAAGTATTTTCTGAGATGTCCCTGAAGCTGTCTGATGAGCTGTTCAGAATCTGTTTTTCCACATGTAAGCAGCACCTCCATCTTCTTTATTGCATTGCATTGTGGGACAATAAATCCATCAACAGCATGTCAAAAAAATCAAGCCAATTCAGTCTGCATAATGACATGTTTGAGCATGCCTGATTTTCTATATACTCAGTAAAGATTGTCTCTCTATAAAGATGTGAGACGCAGTAAAAATTGTGCATGGAAAATGGACAGTCCTTACCACTGGTGGGGCAAAAAATGCAGTCTGGCATTCTGGTTGTCACCTAAATCAGTTTATCCTTTGAAGACAGTCAGACAGATCATCAAAATTATTAGAATTCAACCTCTGAGGACCGTGATTAGCTACAGCTAATTTATTACAATTACTTTCCATAATATCATCAAGTAAAGTGCTGGAAATATAGCAATTGTGACCACATGATGGCACTACAGGAAAAAAAAAGTCAGGTATCCTCAAAATGGTTAGTTTTTTTTTTCTTTCTTTTTTTTTTCCNTACAGGAAAAAAAAAGTCAGGTATCCTCAAAATGGTTAGTTTTTTTTTTCTTTCTTTTTTTTTTCCTTTTTTTTCCCAGTGACATGAATGTCTGCATCAAATTTCATTGAAATTAATAGTTTGGACCATTGGAAGAACAAACAACCCTACCTACCAATATCACTGTGTTTTAAAAAGCTGCTTCCAAAATCATGCTGTATTGTAGCAATCGGTACTCTGAAATCTCTAATAATGATGAATGTTCTGTTACCATATCATACCATATCTCCTCTGGCAATGTCTGTACTGCTGTGAGTGAACGATTGTAGATAAGATCATCAAAATCAGACAGTATTCACATCTCCACTAAGTAAAAGGAAGAATTCAAATATCTTGAAACTTCTTTTCCATCAGTCAGAATTTGCTCACTAAGACCCATGGCTGGACAGTCCTGAAGAAGGTAACCATCCGTGTAGCCTAGTAGCATCGCGCTCTGTTCCTCCTGCTCCTACAGAGCGATTATAATGATGAAGCTTGGATGAAGATGGAGACGACTTTAGAGTGGATAAGGACATTAGACTAAACATGTCACCAACCTCAGCCTGCCTTGAGCCTGACTGATTGTATTAAGTATTGAAAAAGTTAACCTTTCTTATTCTGTCCAGTGGACATCCCCAGAAAGCACTGTTCCATTTCTCTTAACCTCTCTCTGTCTCTCTCTCTCTCTCTCTCTCTCTCTCTCTTTTCTCACTGCTATGCTCTTTTATATCTCATTTGGACTGCCACCTCAAATTTAAGCTTTGACAAATTGTTCTCTTCCTGGAGCAGGGATTTCAGCTGTGATTGGCTGAAGATGATTTTGGAATAGTTCTGGGATTCAGGGATAGTCCTCCTGTCATCCCCCCTTCTCCTTATTCTGCCAATCTATTACCAATCATGTGAAGTCCGATGGTTTTTGGGGCTCACTTGTGGTGTTAAGGTGAAGCGTATCACCTTAGCCATCAAGTCAGTTTATTTATCTGAAGCACAAAACATTTTACAAACTGGTATGTATCATAAATAGTACCAGAAGCATTAGATTAACAGCAACATTTAAATGAATTCAGAAAAATCAAACCCTGTACCTTTGTTATAAATTAAAATCAGAAAAAAAGAAAAATATTTGAGTAGAAAATGTGTATTGTGCCATAATCAGCTTTCCAAGAGACAACAGACCAAAAGCTTTTAAGTACTCTATTCATATTTTATAACAGTATTTCTGTTTAGTATGACGTTTGTTATTAAAATGCACACATTTCTATCATAGACATTCATGATTTACAAAATAAATGTGTAATTCACTTCAACATATCTAAGGAAAGTATATGCTAATGAATAAATAATACACTACTGCTGTTTCTGTCATAAAACAGCAAATCAATCTCACATATGTAAGTAAAAATCAAAACAATGTTGCTTATTACATGTTTCCTCTGTTGTTCATGCTGGCTGACTTTTCCCTTGAGATTATTTGTTTGAACTGTATAAATAAATCAAATTCAAAATGTTTATTGGACATATGTTAAAAGAAAAATGAAATAAAAGCAAACCTGTACACAGTTTCTTCTGGTTTTAACAGAGCACAGTAGGTGTCAGCAGGTTCCGACATGCACAGGTATAAAGCTCAAAACCATTGTGTCCCGAATGGTGGAAAAAAAAAAAAAAAAAAAAAAAATCCATGACACAGCTGGAGTGGAAATCCAGCCCAGAGTTTTTTTAGACGATGTATGTGGGGAGTTCTGTGGAGAATTTCACGTGTACATGAGGTTTCATACATCCTGGTGGGAAACATGGAAGAAAAAGAAATGTGCATCAGAAGGCATTTTATGCTAGAAAGCTAAAGAAAATCTACAAAAACTAATTGATCACATGACAATAAGTGATCAAGCCTCATTTTACCAGGAGGTTATTTTTATTGAACAGCCACGCAGAATGTTTAGTAAAGCAGGAGTTATGGAAGATATATGACATGACTGAAAAGTCAGCAGAAAAGAAGGTCAATCAAATCAGATCACAAAAAGGGAGCTGTGCTGATTACGCTGCATCAGCATTCAAGGTGTATAATGTTATTCCAGAAAATTTGTAATATTTCATTGGGAGTTGTGGCTACACAATGTTATCCCTGATTTTTGTATGTCGCTGACAAAAGGCTCAGATCAGAGACAAGCATGTGAATTGACATGATCTGAGAGACACAACGACGCCTCAGAGAGATATCAATATGTAACAGCTAAAATATCCAGACATTTCAGAGTTCAAATCCAATTGAATCCTATTGAATTTGAACTCCTATTTCGGAGTGCTACAGTCACAAGAGGGAAGACTCAGAACCCCTGTAACAAAACAGCCATTCTCTCTTATATTATTTTCTTTCTTTCTTTCTTTCTTTCTTTCTTTCTTTCTTTCTTTCTTTCNCCATTCTCTCTTATATTATTTTCTTTCTTTCTTTCTTTCTTTCTTTCTTTCTTTCTTTCTTTCTTTCTTTCTTTCTTTTTATTTATTTATTGCCTTTAAATGAATGCACACAAAAAATAAACAAAAAGACAAACAAACAAATAAAACCTCACAAAAAATCTCACAAGAAGCTCAAGTTTCTTGTGAACATCTGTTTTTGGAATAAGAAAATCCTATCTCATGCCGTTTGCATACTTAGTTGTGTCACTGCCTATGTGTTTTTGTTACTAAACATAGTTTGGAGACAAACCCGGTCATCAGGGATTCCCCCAGATAAAAGATTTCAGAAGTTGTGACCCCCTGACACGATCATATAGTTTGGAAACCACAATGACTTCAAGTTATCTTGCTAAAAGTGTGACAACCCTGTTTTCATGCTGCATTCGACAGACCTCAGAACTCGGATTTTTCCAACTTCCTACTGTACGTGGAAAAATGCGTTGGAATGGCATTTGAAGTTGGAGCTCCGACTGGGAAACTTAGAGCAAATTATCTACCCCAACTTCACGAGGATGACATCAGTCAACATGGCAGCGCCCGTGGAAGCGAGCTTTGAGAATGGAAATTATTTTTCTTATGTGACATTGAAATAAAAATGTCAAAGTATATCGCCAAGTTAACTGTCTATAATGTATAATAACTGTTTGCCATTGATACGTAAGTGTAAATAATTTCATAACATTTACTTCTCTGCACAAATGTTTAATACCCACTGTGATTAAACAACACAACCAAACAATCCTGTAGTCTAACGTTATTTTAGTTAGCATTTATTACTAAGTTTATTTAATCTTACAGTATTTATTGGTGTTCAGCCATGCTTTTTTGTTTACATTTGGCTGGAATGGTTTGAAGTCAAAAGCTGAAACTTCCTACTGGGGAAAATCCAACTTCCCAGGTCTGTTGAACGCAGCATCAGACTCCCTGTTTTCCTATGTAGGAGAACGATATTCACCTGTTCTGATTAACTGATCAGCTTCATAAACTGCAGTCAGACTCTCTCTCTTGCTTGCTCGCTCTCTCTCAGTAGATGGTTCATTTCATTTTGATATTCTGTTTACTTTAGTTAATGTAGCGTCTTTTGGTATTTTAGATGTATAAAATAACTGTTTAATCTTATTACTCGTGTAACCTCACTCCTTGTCAGAACCATGAGCTAGTTCATGATAAAAAGCATAAAGTTGTGCATTGTAATTATTACACTGATGTTTGTACTAATTGTACTAATAACACTGATGTTTTAAACAAACAATAGTTTGATTGATATTGGTGGGAATACACAATAAACAAAAACATGATTTTTTTAAAAAGTTACTGAAAACAGATTTATGTTTTTTTTTTTTTTTTTTNTTTTTTTTTTTTTTTTTTGTGTTTGCTTTGCTGTTTTCTATTTAATGTATTTGCAAATTGAATCCCTTTAGAAATATTTTTTGTTACAGTTGCTAAGAAAAAAAATAAGTAGTTTTAAGACCTGGCTTTAAAATTTTGTTTTGTATTTTTATAGCTTAAATGATAATTGATGGAAAAAAACAATCAACAGATAAATTGTTAATGAGGTGCAGCCATGCAACAAATCAGTGAGTGTTAAATGGAGGTCTTCACAGGTCCAAAATTTTGGCTTCAATCCAAAACAGACCCGTGGAAATCTACATAACTTGCAGAAATTAACTTTCAAAAAGAGACCTGACAACAGTCAGACCCAACCTGAAATTACTACCAATTACTGATCAGCTTTTCTTTTAACTTGTTGCTCGCATGCCTCCATTTTTTTTTTCCTGCACTAAAAACCAGCAGTGGTTATGATGCAGGACATGATCAGCGTTGATAGAGAGCCCGCTCTGATTGGGTATAAAATACAGTCACGAGATCCAAGGCAATATCATGGAACCCAATCTTACTCCTAGGAACAGAGTTGACCCGTGAAGACCTCAATTGTTAAGCCATGAAAAAAGAGACAAATATGTAAACATGCACTTTCAGATTTAATCAGGATATACTTCAAGCTGAACAAAGCAGGCCAAAAATAGAAATTATATTTTCAATATATTCGTCATACTGATTTTGCTTTAGCCTTCATTCAAACCTTGACTGGACTGAACCGATTTCACTTCTGAGAAACATAAAAAAAAAAAAAGCATGATGAAGTAACCAAGTACACAAGTGCAACTGTATGAAACATGACAAGCAATGGAGCAAAATAAATAAATAAATAGTAAAATTGCCTGGAACATATAGAAAAGAAATAAGAGTGGGTAGTTACCTGTGGGCTGCGTGTTAAACTCTGTGTCCAGAATCTCCAAAGAATTAACCAAGTCCCGTTGTGAGCTGGACGTGGCCTCTGTTGGATTTACTGGACTCATCATTTCTTGTTCTTTTTCGTTCTGCATTTGCGCATAGACATTGAGGCCTGGGATCTTCCTTGAGGAAAGATTTATAGTGAGGCAAGGGATAAAGAAAGCAGCCTAACTCAAACAAAGGGAGCAAGGACACAGCCTGAAGCCCAGGGGATTGGTATACTATATATAACCATCCAATTATTTGCATCTGGAACCAGACAACATTCCCTGTTTGCATAATTACTTTGTTTGTGTGCCTTCTGACAAAATGTGCAAGCAAATTAGCATCTAAATCAGTATTTACCCAACTTTGGGAAGTGACGAGGTCTGTAAATTTGAAGTTTTACTATCTCTAATCTCTAATCTTCATGACCCTTGGTGCCCTTTTCCCTTGAAGCTGCATCTTTGTGACAAGAAATAATTTCATATTTCAGAAAGGTCAGCTGTCTGACCAAAGGGCTTATTATTGATACTGGCTGAATGCTAACTGACATTTCTTTCACCAAGAATGACCTGACAAAAGAATATCCACAGACAAGTGTGTGGAAAAGCCAGCTGTACACTGAGGAGCAGCGGGTGTGTAGTCGTAGACATTTGACAGCTATCAACCTTTTCTGCAGCCTCGTGGCAGCATTTGTTTACCAAGAAGTCAAGACTTTCATATCTGTTAGCCACATTTCACCTCCTTTCCATCTGGCACAGCGTGACATCTCTATAAAAATGACATTTCATGAACACATTACCTTTTGAATTTGTAGATGACAAATACGGCTAAACCCACAACCACTACTGACAGCAGCATCAGCATGGCAGAGCCACTGTGGTTCTTGCTGGTGTCCACTAGGGGCGCTGCAGAGACAGGGAGACAAGAGTCACAAAGCATGAGATAATGGCACCAAACGAGGACTGTATTTCCACCCAGCTATGACATGCATTGTGCAGTCAGCAAGACCATTGACGCCTATTTGTTAAAGATTCGTAAATTAATTTAAAACAGTAGTATGGACTTCTCTTACTCTTTATCTTATAAGCCCCTTTAGGACAGTAGCAGCATCCCCAAAAGGAAGAGGCACACATACGTGTAACGATGCTCACTCTCTGAATGTCTCTGTGTAGCTACATGGTGGGAGCCAATCAAACAAAGGGTTTGGGTGATTAGTTGATAGGGGCAACAAAAATTTAAAAAAATATATATTTATAAATATATACCTAACTATTCACTGTAGGTCTCCTGATTGCTTTCTTACTTTCTACATGCTTAAAGTTATGACCCATGTACTGTAGAAGTTTATTTAGGCCCTCCACAGGCAGCTCTAAACACATGCAGGTATTTGTTTTTGATGAGTGCTTTACCTGCTGATAGGTGTGCTGCGTACACTGTGACTTGGACCCCCGGCCGCAATGTAAACTGGACAAGATTTTGATTCAAGGCACCAAGCAAAACCTCAGAGAGCTGTTGGGGCAGAGAGTGAAACATGAGATTAAAATATTTTCATTTTGTACAAAAAACAAAACTGTTGACAAAGATCATCAGAGATCAACAAATCTCTGTCTCATGCACCTATCTTGGGTTTTGACTCATCACTTATTATCTCTGTGCTGACATTTCAGAGCGTTTTTATTTAAAGACCTGATCAATCTTTGCATAGACTCTCCCATTTTTTAATGTCAGACTGAAATAATTAAGTCCAAAGATCACTTGCTCTTGAAGGCACTTCTTGTGCTCGTTTAAAATGCCTCCTTAGTCGGGTTGTGAATGTTTTTCAGACTGCGGGGTTAGCAAAATAACGGAAATTTACACAGGCAACTACACATAGTAATCATATTAAATCTGAATTAATTTATATTTTTGACATTAAGATTGACTCAACTGCTTGTGGTAATAAAACTACAGGGTTTTACCACCAAACTCTGTAGCTGTATAAACAGGGCTGCACATAAGCAGTACGCATGTGAGCGGGCTCGCCCTTAATTTTAAAACACGAGGTCTCCCTTCAACACCTATTTTCAAAATTATGACAATATATGTAAAATGTACACAAACTGCTTAGACTTTTGAAAAATGTGGTCACCAGCAACACTGATTGAAGGACACTAAAACAGAGTGCAGACTGTTGGAGTGTAAATATGTATTTTGATTTTGTTTATTCCTATAAGAACCCATGACCCAGTGCAACCTCAGCTGATATTGTCTCCACAACAGCCCCGTGTGAGGTTATCTAGTGTTCATGTATGAGTCTTTGTCTGTAGGACCTCTCCACTGTGATGCATAATACATACGATGCAGCCTTACATGATCTCGGCTGTCCAGACTGGCAAGTAACCTTTTGCACTATGAGTGTCTATCTTTGATATAAATCAGGCAGATTACTCTGACCCAAAGGTAAACTATGAAAAGCCAGAATCCAATCTCATTCAGCCCTAATACATTTTCCCCACATAGATGGTTTCATTCATGCGATTACAAATCACTATCCGGAGGCTTTTATCCTTATACTGAATCTAAAACTGAGATACACTGTTTTAAATGATGTTTTAATATTGTAAAACCTTTTATTTTTGTATTTGATCTACATGTGAGACCACCAAACACTGAGATGCATAGTGAAGACATAAAAAAAGACAGAGATAAACAAATCCTTTCATTTCTCTCATTTTTTCCCCACTGCAAGGCTTCATTTATCTTATCTGCCTCATTTGCCAAATTAACTGTGATGTGAGTAATTTATGTAGTCCTTCATTCTCCCTTTATACTTTTTACCAGTTTAAATTTAGACTATGCTATAACTAATTGCTGTTCCCACTGTATGTCAGGGTCAGTAAATCTGTTACATACATTCTAATAAGGAGTCCACTTTTAAGATGCCAACCTTGAATGAAGATTTATTTCTGGCATGTATGGGAGATGATCTTTCCCGCAGATCAACCAGGTGTGAGAGGGGAAGGAATGGGAAAGCAAATTAATTTCATTCCCAGTTTCTCTCTCTGGACATGCTCGTGGAATGCTTCCCATGGAGAACAAATCTAACATTATTATTATTCATTACTTATTATGCACAGATCAGAGCTAATTCAGTCCATCTTGATATGCCTGTGATGTCATGAACTGATCAACCATGACGAGCTCTTTGTTTGGGTTTTTGGCTCTTTTTGAGGCTCAGCCCCCACACAGGATCTGACTTGAGGGAGCTTAAAAGTCATTCCTCTCGATAACTTCTTAATACTTGTCAGGCTTATTGATGAGTCTATTGCAGAGATTCCTCAGGCGTGTTCTAGAATTAGACTCATGTAAAATGCTTGATTTGCTACAGTAGACCAACACTGACATCTGCTGGAGGAAAGAGGTACTTTTTCACAAAGAGCAAATCCTTTGCATGTAGCAACAAGAATATTGACCCACACATGACTTGCACAACAAAAATGCAATGCTCCAAAGTTGGACTCAGAGAATAACAAGCTAAGATCTGTCCACCTAGACCAGTGGTCACCAACCAGTGGACTCTGGTCCGGATCCGGACCCAGAGAGGCTTTTAACTGGACCATTGACCATTTCTTGTGATACTAATATTAACTTAGTCAATATTTTAAGGTTAGGAGAATTTTCTGCAGGCACAGCGTGGACAGCTCAGCAGGGGCTACTTGGGTCCTCTGGCCAAAGCCTCTTGTCCAATCTCATTAAGACTCACCGTGTTCTGAAAATTAGCTGAGCAGACATGCTAGGAATCAAACGCAACAAAGTTTCTTTGAGCAAGGCCAATCAAAGATGAGAAAAGTTGACCATGAAAACCAAGGGTTCTAGGATGAGTGGACATATAAATATGCTTTCATTCTTCTAGCAGCAAATGCTACATATGTTTGATCTGTTCTGGGTCTGTGGGCATCATAAAAAGTGGCAATGTTAAACGCTATTATGAAACAAACCATAAAAAAATTTTAAGAAACCTACCCATAACAGTTGAGGTAAGGACTAGAACAAAGGTATGCACATTAAGTTTTTATGAGAATTTACAGGATAAAAAAAAAAAAAAATCTTTAGAGAAATGAAGAGAAGTTTATTTTTAAGTTAAATTTTTTAAGTTAAATTTTTAGGTTATCAAGTTCATGTTTGAAAATATGCTTGTAACTAAGAAAAGCACTTTAGGTGAAAATGTTTATTAAAATGTTGAAGTTGACACTTTATATTTTCTCCATGAAGCCTTCTGAATCATAGTTATGTGTAATATCTTGTGAAAACGGACCCCACAGGGGGAGACAGTTGAGTAACTGGACCCCTCTGAATTTTAGTTGAATACCCTTAGCGTAGGCAAACACTGCCCAGTATTGGAAAAAGCACTGACTCATGTTGCACGCAAACACAGCAGCAGATGACATCTAACATGTTACTCAGTTTCTCACCTGATCCAAATGAGCGGAGCTCTTCTCTGGTTTCCCCTCGGTTAACTGTTTGTCCGGCAGAAGAAAAAACTCTGCTGTTGTGGGTAATCCAGGGAGAATGGTGACCAGAAGCTGATCCTCTCTCACGCCTGTCGCCTGATGGGGAACAAGAGGATAAGAAAATAAAAGTGGTATAAGAGCTCAGCTGGGTGAAGATTTTCCTCCTTTAAAAGCATCATGTCACAGAACTTGACATGCACACAGTGGCATGAAGGAATTAGTGAGCCTTTATGAATTTCTTGGATTGCTATATTAATAAGTTATCAAATGTTTTCTAACAATTCACAGTCTAGGTTTTAAAAGTAGGTTTTAAAAATCTCCAAGGTAATTACTTATCAGTGTAATTACTTATCAATTGGAGTCGTGTTCAGTTGGAGTCATGGGTTATCAGTTGGAGTCATGGAGTCAGTGAAATGTGATTGGAGGTACAAGCTGTAGAAGAGTCCTGCCTTGTAATAAAATAAAATAAAATACAATTACATATATAAAATAAAATAAACACAAAATATACTTACTGACAGTCTACTCTTCTCTGTTCATGTGAACCATGAACTGATCAAAACAGATTTCAGGTGACCTTAGAGGAAGAATTGTTGAGATGCGTGGAAAAAGGCTACAAAAGCATCTCTAAAAGCCTCATTGTTCATAAATCCACAATAAGACAAGCTGAGGGAGTTTGATATATTTGCTTCTTTCCCTAGAAGTGGACATCCTGCAAAGATTGCTGTGCATAACAGCCAATAATGAACCCAATGGTTACAGCAGAACATCTGCATACATACTGCCAGAGCTTACTGGAGTTCATTGCTCACTATAAGTTAAAGAATGAACACACATGAACACAAAACACAGGTTTTATGATAATGTTCTGTGAACAGATGATGAAGAAACATGGAACGTTTTGGCAAATATGCAGGAGATGACAACACCAAATCTTAATCTCAAACGTTAAGCATGGTGGAGGGAGCGTCATGGTTTGGGGCTGCTTTGCTGCCTCAGGGCCTGGGCAGCTTATGATCTCTGACAAATTGTAGTATTAAGAAATTCTACAGAAGCATGTTGAGATAAAGATAGAGGTCCATCATATGAAGCTTAATAGAATTTGGATGATGCAACTTGCATTTGTATATCAGGGAGAATGTGTTAGTCTATTATAGTGACTTTGGTCAAGATAAGACCATATTTAATGAGTAATTAATGCAGAAATCTGAGAAATTCCAAAGGGTTCACTAACTTTATTGACACTGTATATGTAGTGTAGCTGTCATACTCATCTCTTAGGAATATTACACAAACATATATCCTCAAAATGTATATGCAATAATGTCTTGCAAATTTTTTGAATAGTTTTACTTATATCTGCAAGGACCTCTTATTCTTTTTACAGCTCTTGTTTAGATTTAGTCAGGTGAAGGTAGTTATTGTGTCACATTTTCATCTAAAAGTTTTACATCCTGTCTTCCAGACTACTACAGCTGTCATGCAAAAATGATTTCTTCTTCTTCTTCTTTTCCTTTCGGCTTTCCCTTCAGGGGTCACCACAGCGTATCATCTGTCTCCATCTAACCCTATCCTCTGCCTCCTCTTCTCTCACACCAACTAACTTCATGTCC
>VXCM01007949.1:0-19330 GCA_014773175.1 Lucifuga dentata
TTCTCTAACTCCACCTGTGCTGAAAGCCTGTTTTCAGAGTCCACCTTTCCTTTGGCCATTTCTTCTACGGGCCAGCTTAAAGTTCATTAAAAGTGACTGTAGGGCACGGAGGGGTGCTTGCAGGTGTTGATTGACATGCTGGCTGTTGCAGTGCATTCTGGGATTTGTGGTATCTGTAATGTGCACACTATATACTGGTGGGCCAGTTATTATAGGAATTAGATATTATCTTGCGGGCCGGATATAATTGTGCAGCAGGCCGGATGTGGCCCACGGGCCTTGAGTTTGACATATCTGCATTAAATTTTGATGCGAATCCAGATCCAGAGGTGGTTCTGGCTTTTTTTTTTTAAATTATTATTTTTGATTGCTTGATATTGGGAGATAAAGTGTTTTTCAACATTTTTATAAGTAATGCACCAACCTTAAAGAGAAAAAACAAGCACATGTATTCCATGATTCCACTTTTGCCTCGCAGCATGAAGATCACAGGTTTGAAGCCATGCTGGCCTGTGTGGAGGAAAAGTTTCCCCACAGAACTGTAGCATTAAAAAAAATGTAGAAGAAGAATAAGAACAATCTTTGTCTGGGTTTGTTCGGCCTTGGCAGAGGTACGAGCTCTAATAACTATGCTACAAGTTTTTCAGTGTTTTGGTTCTGCTACATTCTTCCTTCAAATAACACGCTCATCATACGGCCAAACAGTCCTCAGTTAGTCCTTCCTGTCTAAAAACTGTTCAGTGTTTATTTAAAAAAAAAACAAAAAACAAAAAAAAACCTCCTGGTCTTTTTTTCTAACAGCAACGANTTTATTTAAAAAAAAAACAAAAAACAAAAAAAAACCTCCTGGTCTTTTTTTCTAACAGCAACGACACAACATTTCCTGTCTTACCAAGACGGATTGTTAAAGGTAGTAATTTACAATGAGTTTTAAGTCATCCAGCAGGCTTCTTTTTACACAGCGTCGCTCCATGAATTGTTCTCTTAGGTTTTGCGAGGCTGTTGAGAAGCCAACGGGGGAGCAAGAAAACTGTGGAAAGCATTAAATTTGATGTGTACACACTATTAATCATTAAAATGCAACACCGCATGACTTCCAGTTGTCTTTTTGGCTTTGGAGGAAACTCTGACTGTGCATACTGACACGGTGAGCCATTCAGTCATCTCACACTCCGCCGAGCCGGGCCCTGTAATCCCAAAGGGCGACCTTCACTGTCATCAGGGATTTGACGGTGATGAAGGCATGAGGTGTTTGTGAAGTACCGACATCACTTAAATACCCGCGATCGCAGAGGAGAACCTCCTCGCAGGTATTACATCTTCTGAGGTATTGACAACTTACCAACACGTGCGCTGCCTACGAAGACTTCGTCATAATGGAGTGCATGTGTAACTGTCGAAAAGAAGACGAATTAGGGAAAAAAAGGAAAAAGATGGATTACTCGCTTCCAGGACACCACGTTTGCTTTCACAGCATTTAATCCCAGTTTTCATATGAAAAGAACTGAACATACCTTGGCTTACAGCAAACATTGTATAAAAGTGAGATAACCACTGTTTGACTTTTCCTCCTCTCAAGGTTTATGTGACCTGGGTGGGATCCGTTGAAACTTGATTTGTTATATCAATATAACAGAATATTTTCTTGGTGATATTATACTTTGGGATCAGAGCAACATTGGTTAACAGCACCAGAGCAACTTTCAACTGAATCTAAAGCCAGAAGGATGCTGCTTTTAACCTTTCTATTCCAGCATCGTGTCCAATGTCCCCTTAGCCAATAATACACGGCAGAGAGATAAACAGAGAATCATGGATGGCAATAACCTTGTTTACTTTCTCCATTTCCTGTGGGAGGGTTGGAGGATGATGTGCTGTGAGAGCCCATTTGGAGAAGGTAGCTCAAGTTTGATGAGCTTTATGCAACATCGCCTGTCATCGTGACGTAATCAGGCCTCAGATGATTCGGTAGGCGAAACTTAACCCCAGATGTGTATTTGGATTTTTGGATTAGAGCAAAGAAAATGCCAGTGGAGTATATTCCCTTTATTGGATATCTAAAATACAACCAGGGCAGGTTTTATATTGCACCTTCAGTCAGATGACACTGGGTAGTTTTTCCCCTGTACGTTTACATTAAGAAGTACTTACCTTTATTGAGGTTAATGAGATTACATAAGAACAATCATCAGATTCCTTCCACGTTTTCCTGCAACTGCAACTGCATTTGCATTTGTGAGATGCAATCATTTGGTAATGACTTCCAGATTTCCATTTTCCTCGCTGTGCTGATTGGATGTAGAGTTATGGCGGAGCCGTAAGATATATTGAGCAAATTTATAGGAGCTTAAGAATTGGACGTTGCAGGTCTCATTTATGTAATACTTCATTCAACGTGTATGAGTGTGGTCAAATCTAAAGGGAATCACGACTGAAAGATATATGTTTGTAAGGAGAGAGAGAGAGAGAGAGAGAGAGAGAGGGAGATCTCCTTGATGTAGAGGGAAGGAGGAGGAGGAGCTCTGGCCTTGGGTCCCTGGGCACAGAAGGTGCTGCAGCATAACTGAAGCTGCCTGTACAAACTCATGGTGTATCGTGGCTTATGGAGTTCTGCTAAATGAAATGATCAGACAACATTCAAAGTTTTAGCATCCATTTCACACTAAAGCACTCAGCTGCTGTTACCTTAAAACATGAAAAACAATTTAAATCTACCCCAAAATATACTTAAAATCTGACTCCCAAATATCATGCTTGAAGTACTTTCAGTTCTTTTTAAAAAACCTTGTATAATAATAATCTATTTATCCCCTCATTCATTTTATTCTTGAGTCTATATATTGATCAATTTTCTTTCTCCTTTTCTCTCTCCTGATGGATGGAATGGATAAATGGGAAGAATATCAAAGTGGACACTCCTTTGTGTTTCATATAATGGTTTGAATGTAAATAATGATTTGCCTTACTATACCAAGAAACCCTGTTGAAGATGGGGCTATATTGTAGCACAGGTCAATTTTGTGTATGTAAATGATCAATAAAAAGTTTGAAAAAAAACCCCCCAAAAACCCTCGTATGATAATGTTTGGTTGGGTCTTAAAGTGAACGCCGTGGCTTACAGTATCTCATATTTTTGCTCTTGTTACCATCTCTGACAGTAATGGATCTATTTGATCCACTTTGATAAATGTGCACATCTATGAAAGCATACCATCAATTTCTTCATACGTGAGCCAGCCAAACATTATAGGGGCCCTAAACAGATTTTGAGTTTGGGCCTCCTCCAATTTCAAAATCTTGAACACCAAGGGTGAGATTCATAAAAAAAAAAAAGNAAAAAAAAAAAAAAAAAAAAAGTGAGATAATTAAAGCTTATTCATAAAACTTCCCTTATATTAACCAGCTTCCCAAAGGGGAAAAAGGGGGGAAAGGATAAAGAAAAAAAGAATAAAGGAAAAAAGGAAAAAAAAAAAAACACTGCATCATTGTCACATTACTGACAATTACAGCCAATTAAGACTGACGCATTAATGAGCTGCTTCGTATTTAAGAGCTACGCTTTATGCTGCTTTTTTTCATGTTGAAGTCAAATTTACATGTTAAATCAGCAAAGGAAAGCTAACTTCTCTGTTGTAGATCTAATTTAAGAGATTGACACTAACATAACACATCCACACACTACACATATCCACACACCAGCACATGGGAGGTGTGTGTGGTGAGTGTGTGTACGTGTGAGAGAGGGAGAGAGAGAGAGAGAGAGAGAGAGAGATGGGACAGATTTTGGATGATTATGTCTGTAAGTTTAAAATGTCTCTCAGATTTTATTCCGCTGAAATTTACGAACAGACCGAAACACGCCCTAATTTTTGCGTGATGGTGTGTTTTATGAATCGCTTCCCTGACATGTACATAAGAAAATATCATAGTAACACCTCTTAAAAGGCAAATGCTAAAAGCTGACGGTAACAATGAGGTATGAATGAGGGAACATGTCTGCATGATGACGTTTGGTCTTACTGAAACATTAAGTCTGGCGGTATGTTTTATGAACCTAACTGTTACCTAGTTCTTTTCCTTCTCTTCCTCTTTCTTTTCCCCATGTCGGTCTCCGTCTGAAAACCTATGATGGCATCAGTGATAGGGTGCTAGACTGGTTTGTTTCATACTTGGCTAACAGGTCCTTCCCTCCTCCTCTACTGCTACTGCCCCACTCATCTGTGGGGTTCCTCAGTTATTCAGTATCAGGGTTGGAGTGGGTTCTAATTTTTACTGGGAAATTATGGTGGGTGGGGGTGTCTAGAATGGCCAGATGAAAATGCCAGTGATGCTGGGGGCAAATAAGTCCATAATTGTCCGCTGTTTCTCCGCGCCAAGAAAATTATATAAAAAAAAAAAGTTTAAGGTTAAGTTTAAGTTAACTTTAATTAATATTATATTATGCAATGCAAAGGCCGGCCCACCAATGGCTGCAGCCACTGGGAAAAGTCCCACCTCTCCTGATGGACAGTCTGACCCTGTTCACTTTTAATATGGTTCCACTGGGGCAAATCATCCACAGTCAAATATTATGCAAATGACACGCATGTCCTGTTAAAGCCCAGTGTCAAAGATTTGTCCGCCATTATGTCTTGCCTGTCAGATATTAAGTGTTGGACATCCAAAAACTTCCTCCAGCTTAATGATTCAAGACAGAGATCATCATAATTACCCCTCCTGGCCTCCACAGTAACACTCATCATCTCATGTCTAGTATGGAAACAAGTAATCTTGGAGTAATTTTTGATACTAATCTCACTTTTGATGCCCAAGTGACAAAGGTGATGCAGTTATGTTTCCTTCAGTTGAGGCAGATCATCAAGATGAAGTATTTTCTGTCATTTAAAGACTTCAAGAAGGTTATCCATGCTTTCATATCCTCCAAGCTTGACTATTGTATTGCGCTCTATTCTGGTATAAGCAAAAGAAACATTCACTGTCTTCAGAGAATTCAGAATGCTAATGCTAGGCTTTTAACACGCTCCAGGATATGCTCCAGCATATCAACCAAACTCTTGCTGCCTTTCGCTGCTTGCCTGTCGGTTTTAGGGTGGATTTAAAGATTTCATTGCTTGTTTTTAAAGCTTTACATAATCAGACACCTGCTTCTACAGTATATGTGATCTTTTATCTCCCTATCAGCCTGATCGCTGTTTGAGATCCTCTGGCAGGAACCTTTTGGTCATTCCCAAATCTCACCATGTCGCTAAAGGCAACCAGGCCTTTGCTGTTTGGAGGATCTCAGATTGGCAAAGTCAGTGTCTTCTTTCAGAATCCTTCTTAAGACTTAAGACCTTCCCCTAACGGTGGTAACTCTTCTTGTTATGGGTTATTTTTATTTTCTTATTACATTTTTATTGTTTGGTTTTTCAATGTTATTTGATTATGTGTTCAATTTTCTGTTTTGTTAAGCACCTTCTAACTGTTTTTTGAAAGTTGCTGTATAAATCAGGTTTATTATCATATATATATATATATAAATATAAAATATGTCTTCTTTTTTCTTCAGTCATGATTCTTCACTATAGATTATAGTTAATGATAATGCTGACCTGGTACTTGAGGTCTTCACAGGGCCACGTCGTGCAAGCCAAACTTTTTTCAGTCTGAGGTCAGGTCAGGTCCTGTATTTTTACCTCTGTGTGTCAGTTAATTTAGTTAGTTTAGTTAGTTTACTTTATTTAATTACACATACTGGGTTCATACACATACATAAAAAAGAAAAATACAAAATTACATAAGCAAAAAAGGGAATGTGATGGAGAAAATGNTACACATACATAAAAAAGAAAAATACAAAATTACATAAGCAAAAAAGGGAATGTGATGGAGAAAATGCAAAAAAAACAAAAAACAAAAAAAAACAAACAAGGAGCTTATACAAGGCAATTCTTCAGAACATGTCACTATTTAATTCATAGAACAATTAGTAAAAGAAAACATGAAAAAATAAAAATAGATAATAAAATAAAATAATAAAAGAACATTTGAAATCTTTTAGAATAATTCTGGCAAAATATCAGACTCAAAATTATATATGTATATGCAATAAACATGAAAAAAAAGAAACTGGAGTGAAAATCCATATGGATAATATTGTTGAGAAAGAAATAATCCTTTCACAGCTTTCTTGAACTGAAGAGGAGCCAAATTAATGAAATTAGGAGGCAGGACATTCCATAAGCTTGAACCAAATTGTAACTGAGCTGCAGGAGGCTTGAGTTTAGAATGAGTATGAGTAGAATAATTATGAAATTGATAATTAAAGGAATAGAGTTCTTGAAAAGATGGGGAAGGATGGGGGATCAGACATATACCCAAGAACAAACCCCCTATCAGCTTTGATCACGAGGTACGTCTTTAAGAGCTTTTTGAGGAAAATCGTGTACCTAATTGCAGGAAATGCTGACGTTAATGGGGGCACTAAAAATTTGATATTACCACAACTTAAAGTATGTTTTCAAGCTGTGCATGGAAAGGTAAATTTCATCCATCCATCCATCCATTTTCTGTACCTGTTTGTCCTGTTAAGGGTTACGGGGGAGCTGGAGCCTATCCCAGCAGTCATAGGGCAAGAGGCAGGGTACACCCTGGATAGATCGCCAGTCTATNCTGGAGCCTATCCCAGCAGTCATAGGGCAAGAGGCAGGGTACACCCTGGATAGATCGCCAGTCTATTGCAGTTCAATAAATTCAAATAATTAGAAGTAATACTGATAATGGCAGTGGACATAAAGATGCAATCCTTACGTATAGTCAGCTTCATTCTATGACAAAGACAAACTGCTCACAAGACACCACCTTTCTGACAATGAATCACCTGAAACCCTCAGTACCTAAACCTATACTGCTCGGACACAATGCATAGAATAAAAACACAGTTAATGTGGTGGAGCGGACGGTGGACACCCTGAACCTGACTCCATCCATCATACGGTCTCCCCTTCTCTCTAGTTGCTGCTCCTCGTGTTTCTCTAATCTCATTACCCACTGTCTCAGTTTGCAAAGTTGCTGTGCTTTTCCTGTGACTAAAATACAAATAAATAGCAAGAAGAGGAAGTTTTAGCAGCTTTCAACATGGGCAAAAGGTCTGGTTCACTCGCCACTTTGACCCTAAAACCAAAAAAATGACATAAATTACATACAGAAAGTAAAATCAAAGAATAACTCCACAAGCATCAGGCCGATATGCAACAGATACACACAGTTTTGACCTCTATTGGCACCAATAACTTAACAACAGCCAGTGCTTGAAGTGGGTCGGTACTCACCAGTATGCAGTATGGGACCTCTGTGATTTTCATTTCAGAGTACCGGGACATTTTCAGGAGTGCCAGAACCTCTCAGAAATCTTCAGTACTTTGTTGCAGAACAATGCAGCACTCTATACAGCCGGATGAATTAAATTAGGGGAACACGTATTTATATATACCAGGGATGGGCAACTTTGATGAGGATGGGGGCCAATAAAATGTCATTCTCACAGTCAAAGGTCCACACATGAAATTAAAAAAAAAAAAAGGGAGAATGGAGAATTACTGGGACATGACCTGCCCCCCCCCTCCCAGGACTGACCCAATGCCGATGACCAGCCAATGGTGACCAGCAAATGAATAAGCGGAGTACTGGCACCTTTTTTTGTCCACTTCAAGCATTGACAACATCCATCATGCAAAGTGTAAGTAAGCTTGTAATTGTTACCATGCCAAATATAATAAATAAATAAATAAATAAACAAATAATAAAGATGAGCGAGAACTAAGGGAAAATATAAACATCTTTGTCATCACCAAAATTTTCAACAATTTTAGTAATGTTCCCATAGTGGATTTACTGTACTTATCTTGAATAAAGTAAATCTCTTTGGTTTTTGGCAGTCTACGCTTATATAAACACACTTTTTGTAATACAGATTCAGCTGGAAATTGTGCCCATTCACTCACATTTCACGATCAATCACTGCTATGACACCCATGAAAAGACCATAAAGTTCATCAGCCCTGATTTGTCCATACAAAAACACATCCAGTGGAGTCCAAAAGTCTGAGACCACTGTGAAAGTGCCTTTATTTTTCATTCTTTTTGAATTTAAGACAATATTTTTCATTACAAATATCATCTTAACAATTCGAGCAAAAAGTTGAATCTTTGAAAAATGTACATGAATTTCAGAAGATCTTAGTATTTGGTATGCTCCCCTTTTGCTGTAATGACAGCATCACTCCAGCTGACATGGACTCCACAAGTTTGTAAAAACCTGATGAGCCAAGTTATCCAGCATGATCTGACAATGTTCCAGAGAGCTTCTTGTGATGTCAGACTTTCTGATTATTTCCAGATTTACACAGAAAACATCACAGATTTTCAATGTGGTCTCAGACATTTGGCCCCCACTGTCCATGCCATACACATTTTATACTTGCTGAGAAATAGTTCAGATTAGTGTTTAACCCTTAAGTCAAAAACCCCTCGGTACTGCACAACCACAGCATAAATAAAAAGGAACATCCATGTGATGCTGTATGGACGGCACTGCAAAAGGGATCGTTTTGCTTATTATGAGAATCTGGGACTCCTTTGCCCCTTGGACTTTAATACAAAAGCACATTCATCTGAGAAAGCAGAAATGTTGAAGAAATGCTCTAGATTGGAGCTTCCTGCTCATTATTAAATCCAGGTTTTGTCTCTGGCGTCCTGCTTCTGTCGGTGCACTGAACGTTTTAAGTATTCAGGTTAAATTAGGTTGATGCAGCCATGGTGAGAGAATAACATTTGTCATCTATATCTCTGTAATGGCTGTGTTTTGACTTTCAAGTCGGCTGACCTGAACTGTTCTGGGTGCATTTTGGGACATTTTCACCGGAGTCATTTAAGGGTATGAAAATCTGGAAGAAAATGAAGCAGTTATGCCTCAACTCGAAGTTGTTTGTTGAGTTTAATTGAGTCAGACAGGTGATAGCTATGCTTAGTTGGCAACTACACAACCTGAAAAGTGCACTCCAGCGTGAGAAGTCAGATGTATTTGGATCTTTACAGCACGTTGCTCATTTTGATGAGATTTCAGCTCACTGCATCACATCTTTCTCTTCAGAGCTTTGGGTTTATTCATTTTAAGGTAGAGTAGTAAGAATAAAAGCCAAGTGTTACTTAGCAACAATAATATTACAAACAAGTGGCAAAAAGAGGAAGAAGAGATTATAAACTGGTTCATGAAAGTGGAACCACAAACGGTATGCTGTTGATTCTCCAGTTTGGTTTCACATGATTAGAGTTTGAAAAAAAAACACAAAGGAATTCACTAATGCGGAGGTTGATGATGAAATGGTTCTTTATGTCTGTGAGGCTGGAATTTTGGTTAAAGGGGAGGTAATGAACTGGAGAAATGTGCAGAGACTTGATGGTTTATACTCAGATGCCAAACTATCATCTCAGTTACTCCTGCACCTCAGCTTAATGGAGCTGAGGAGTCGTGATTTAGAGATTCTGCATGAGGAAATCCTCAGCGTTTAGCAAAATGATTCAGCTGAAAATTCACAATTAATCTGTGACTTGTCATCCCGCGGCAGTAAAATTTCTTTTTTTGTTCCTTTTTTTTTTTTTTTTTTTNTTTTTTTTTTTTTTTTTTTAGGATTTTGGTAAAATATCGCTGACATGAAGTTGCTGAGGAGGACTAAATGGGAGTCAGGAATTTGTTTTGATCCTACTTGATCACATTTTGAAGCTTAGTTAGAAATATTGCTATTCAAGCGGAGTAACTAAAGTGATTTTAAAAGCTTCTCTTCCGTCGCGTTTGGTGATCTGGCGCCTGGAATTAAGCACTCCTGTTTTCCTCGTTCTTCCCACCAAATCCTTGAGGGACTTGAGTTGATTTATCTGAGTGTGAAGCAGTCAAATGTTGACGCCGCATGCCCTGGATGACACATCTGCTGCTCGTCTGTATTTCTGTCTCAGAACACAACAAAGACTTTGATTTCTGTCTGGATGTTCTGATATATTTACTCGTCACTCCACAGCAGGATACTCAAATGCACTTCTAAGAGGTCAATTTATTAAAATTTCTATGACATCACAGGCAGGGGTTACACTGGGATTTCGAGGGTGGTGGAACTTTTGACTGTGATGTGGGGTCGGNGGGGGGGGGGGGGTCTTGATCAAACTCAAAACAGATTGGTTGATAAGAGGAGCTTTGCACTGAAATGCATCTGTCTCTGCATGCCAAAAAATCAGCCGAGATTCCTTTCAGAATCCACTTCCTGTCACATTTCACAGCTGCTACTATCTGACCTTTACTTCTGGATTTCATAGGAAATATAAAAGTAAATACATCAAATACATACAGATTCCCTTAAAGGACCATACTGGCGATTTAGCATGTTTGAACCCAATAAATGCAACCCACATTACATTACTGCCAACAATTTTCTAAACATACTACTGGAGCGGTAAATATTAGAATTGTTTTTCCTACCTTCCAGACTGCCATTGTTTCTGCAGATCACTCCGGAACGCTATTAAAATCAACTTGTAGAGGCATGAAATGTGCTTGAGATACGTAATCCATCACAGTGGATTTTTATTTTGTTTTGTCAAAGTTACTTTATTTAACCGATCCAACATGGAGATACTGTACACAAAAGAAAACTCATATCACTCCCAGGAAATAGCTGCAGGACAGAGAAATTAAAATGATTTCACCTTCACAATAGGGTTAGCAGGCAAAAAATTGAATTTTAAAAGATTAAGGGATTTTGAAAATAACAGGAAAACTAAAATATGGTTTTCATGTTTTGGAAACTAGTTGTCAGTAATGTAACATGTATGTAGGTAGTATTTATTGGGCTTAAAGGACCATACTGGCCACTTTGCATGTTTGAGCCTAATATATTCAATATGCATACATGTTATTTGCATACAATCATTTCCCAAAGGATAAAACCGTATTTCAGCTTTCCTGATATTTTGCAAAATCTCTTAATCTTTCAAAATCAAATATTCAAGCGATACATCCACCTTAAAAATCCATGTTTTGCCTGTTAAAAGTTACACAGCCTTATGAAGTCACAGTCATTTAAATTTTTCAATAAACACAGGTCTTCTTTTGGGACTATATTCCCTGGTGTAGACATACATTCACTCTGCGCTTTTTATTGTGCTTAAATGCTAAAAGTATGTAACTTCGAAAAAAACTTGAATACACGTGTTGTTCCCAATCATGGATTACCTATCCCAAGAATGTTTCAAGTATCAATAAGTTGATTTTAATAGTGTACCAGAATGAACTGAAACCCATGGTGGTCTGGAAGGTAGGAAAAACATTTTTAATTCACCGTTCCAGTAGTATGCTTTGGGAAATGATTGTCAGTAATGTTTTGTGTATGAAAATTGAATATATTAGGCTCCAACATGCAAAGTGCAAAATGGCCATGCAAAATGGCCAATATGGTCCTTTAAACAAGCAAAATCGCCAGTATGTCCTTTAAGAAATAAACTGTTACTTTGGTTTCACATAGAATAAATTCCAAATGAAAAAAAGTGTGTCAACATAAGCCACGTGAGAGCATTCACTCCACTCATTGGTCAAAGTGTCTGGCGGTGGGAGTGAGACAATCAAAACAGGGAGAAGTTTACAATGTTAGCATAGCTATTATAACATGAAACAACCACAGAACTGGGATACGTTCCTCATTATAATCATCATTTAAAAACTCAGCCAGCAGAACGCAGAATTAAAATGCACTCTGAGTACATTTCACAAAAACTGCACATCGCTTCATTTCATTCAAAGATGTGCTGCTTCAGGACAATGGAGCCGTAAGTAAGACCGACATGTTACAACCTTTTCACAGCATCTGTTTGATTTTCTGCAACTAGACAGACAGACTTTATTTAGGACACAGGAAGGTCCTTAGTATGCTATAAAAGAAAAGATATAATATATATCTTATCTATATCTATATCTTATCTTTTCTTATATTATATTATAATATATTATATCTTTTATATATGTGTATATATCCACACACACACACACACACACACAGAGATTTAAAAATTCAATAAATACAGTGAATAAAACCCCACAAATCAGTAAGCTGTATTCATATACCAACTGGAGCCAGTGGTTCCACAGTTTAGATGAATACCTGACCAAGCTCAACTCAGGGTTGGCCAAGGCTAGAATAGTGCTGTTTGCTGACCGACAACCTGCACATATATCTAAACATAAGATAATAATTAATAATGGAAGAGCATTAATAATAATAATTAAAAATATAGGAGCCCTATATGGGTCTAGATCGACTGACAGATTGCAAATGGTTCAGAACTAGTTCCAGTTACACAAACAAAATGCTCCAGAGATGATTTGGAAATGGACATTTGGACAGAGATCAGGTCTTCTATGGTGCCAGTTGCTGTAGCATTTTAATATGTCCAATAAAACCAAATTTATAGGTAGGCAGGGGGGGACTCCATACGAAAAAATAAACCCAAAAACTTCACATACAGTGTTGCAGCCATGAACAGACTATATTTGAATGACACAAAATTAGTATCTAGATGGTCATCTCTGATGTCCTGATGTCACACTAAGCTCTGTTGTTCCAATACTCTGCAAACTTGGAAGCAGATTAAGTTTCTCCCCCCTCCCTTTTTTTCCTCACTCTGTCAAACTGAATGACAAAGAGTCCAAAGTTTGTACCAGATCACATATGATGCACGGGTGTGGTTGTCTTCAAAAATCATTTTATTTGCAAGTATAAACACGTCATTCTTTACTCGTGAGATCACTGTGGGGAGCGAGCGCGCCCAAACAACCTCACACAGGCCAGGAATTCCTGCAGCACCACTACATCACGTCAGGCTTTATATTGTAAACGTGTGCTCAACAAATCTTTGTAGAGGTATTAATTCATTCAAGGAAATCTACTGAATTCCACAGACACACGTGCGCATCCACAAACACACTCCACCACCACACTGAAATGGAGAAAGAACGTGGCAACATAAATTTACTCTAAAAATAATTTATTATGCTTTGTTCCATTAGAAAGTCTGCTCAAAGGAACACTAAAGCTCACCATGACAGAGCAGAGCCGACCTTGCCAGCACATACCTGTCTGTGGTGCATGACACACACACACACACACACACGTGCACACATGCACACACACACACATATACACACACACACACACACACACACTCATAAATTTCAGCATATGAGGAAAAAAAAAGGCTGATAAATCTAATCAAACTTCAGGCTTTACTTTCTTTAGCATTAGTTTGTATGCTAATAGGAAACCTAGTAAATGTTATTTTGCAACCTCATGGCTGTATTTCCTCAGTTTCCGTAGTTGAGGCTGTTGGTGCAGAGAAAATCAGAGTTGGTATCAATTAAACCGCACGGTCCAAAAAACACCGAATAAATCAAAGGCAGAGTTTTGGCGAGAAGACGAGGCAGAGATGAGCCGTCTTCTAACAATTTCACCTCCCTCTGAGGGAGTGGAGACATGGCACCCAATCAGAGGATTTATCATCCATCATCAACATCAGCATCAGATCATGCGTCAAATAAAATATCCTTTCCTAATGAACAGCGTGTGAGTGATGCTTGAATTTCCATTCCATTCCAGATAGGTAGTTTTCTCTTTGGTGTGCCCACTTTCCCTCAGCCTGTCCTGTCTAATTCTCCTCCAGTAAAAACCCCAGACAACACACGCACGACTGAGCCATAAAAAAAAAAAAAAAAAAAAANAAAAAAAAAAAAAAAAAGAAGCTTTTATTACACTCTACTACAGGTTAAACAAAACATCCTAAATAAATATTTGTTACTACTCAGCTGTATGAATATACTTAGGTAATAGAGAATACAGAAGCTGTTTAAGTGTGTGGTACAAATGTTTTACTAGTTACGTCAGTATTACACATGCAGTAAAAACTTGATATTTGACTGCTAAACAGCACACATTTCTGCTAATTTATCATTTTCAATACATTTGTACAACCAGCCATAACAGGGCTACACACAAGCTGAAGATACATAAAGACATAAATATTATTAATGTAAATTATGCTGTCTTCATTGTTGAACTCGGAACTTGGACTTTCTGACTTCCGACTGGGAAAAAACTCCAAGAAAACACCCGTCAACTCGGAGTTTATCGACCCCAAGTTCAGTATTGATGTCATGTGAACATGGCTGCTCACACCGTTAACAGTAATTTCTCTATTTATAAATGAATGTTTAGAAGCATTTTCTTTAAATCAGATGGCATACGGACACAGCAACCAGTTACAAATATAACATTGGCAATGCAGACAATAAACAGCTCATAAATGTTGAAATATAGCTTCCTTTGGTCCAACATCAAGAGTTTTCATGAAGGCGTCCATGTTGTCTCTCTATTTGTTTAGCTCGACCGTACGTAAATGATGTAATTCCGAGTTCCGAGGTACGACAAACGCAGCATTTTCAGCATTTGGATGTATGAATTTATGTAGAGTTCACAAACACAATAACAATGTGCCTTCATGTCTGTGTTTGTTGTTCTGCATTTATCCACTACGAGTGATCTTCTGCTGCGATGTTGCAACGGTGAGGGGCGTGTCGGTATGAACAGTAGTAACTGGAAGTTATAGAGGTCGCACCCAGATGATGTCATCGGCCTGTGTGAAGAGATTCTGGTGCCAAAATGTAGCGGCCGTAGCGGCCACAGCCAGAGATATAAAGCATGTGTCCCGCATACTATACAAACGGATAAATGTGAACATTTAAACTTAAAATATGGGTAAATTTGATAATTTGGAGCAAATTTGGTGAAAAATCAGTACTAAATTCTATTTTAACCTCCACTCAAACATCTCCATTTATAGTGAAATCCCAGCCAGCAGCTTTGATGAACCAGTTTGGTTTTGATACAAACTGCTATAATCACTCTGTCACGCTGGGGACACTCAGCTGCGAGACTGATGTGTCCCACTGGTGGGCCGGAACAGTCTCAGCTTCCCGTCCAGGGTCCCAGTAAGCAGCTAGAAGCAACAAAAAAGGAGAAAAAAGACTTCATGTTTAGACTGAGGGGGATGATGACGCCCGGGAACTCCCTTTCTTTTTCCAGACTTTGTATTTAAAGACGGAGTTGCATAACTGCGCACCTGCTCCTTTAAAAAAAAAAAAGAAGAAGAAGAAGAAGAAGAATAGGCACGAGCGTTTCTGAGGTCACAATCCATACTATGACTCCCCTACAAATTCTTGATTTTCCATACCTGCCATTTATCAGAAAAATATGAAGACTCCTGGCCTGAAATTTGTTACATAACTTTGTTTAATCAGTTTTGCACTCAAGGTTCTTGTCGGTGCTAGTCGTGATTATTCAACTGTTTACAGATTCATCAGCCTATAAATATAAACTTAAAAAAAAAACAACTAACCAACCCACATCTCACACACCCATTTAAGCACTCACACACACAAACTAACACACCACATACGAACTAACACACAATCACGTCTCCTGTTTATTTCTTAGTAAAGAGGGAGCATTATCTCATCTGTGTCCAGCAGCCAGCTGAGCAGAGCGGGAAGAGGGAGTATTACCTCACACTGACAGCCCATCAGCAGCAACGGCAACCAGGCTTTTAATACATATTCATATCTGCAGCTGAAACATATGAAATGGATGGACACGCCATAACTGCAGAATATGTTAACTCTGATTAATGACTAAAGGCTGAAACCAATTTGCAGCAAGTCAAGGTTATTTTTCACAGCTCTGAATCCTACGCTGGGTGTTTTCAGACTCTGGTCCGAATCGGGGACTAAGCTGTTACAAAGCTGCATTTACCGATTGATTTGGTTTAAATATATCAGAAAGTTAATCTGGGAACAGTCGCTCTGTTCATTGTTCGTGAATGTCTGGAGGCAGGAACAACAAATTGAAAACAGGAAAAGGTTTACTATGCCGGGATAACTAAATAACATTGAACAAAGATGCTAGTCATAGTCATAATTTGGGCCTTATATCAAGAAACTATGGCAGCAGAAGCTAAATTTGACTTGAAGACAACATGTGGAAAAGTACATATAGCTGAACCACATACTGAGCACATGCAACCACATGCTAACCTTCAACATGTTCATCTGAAGACGTGTTAGGGATATTTTGTGTATTATGACTGTTTCATAGCATCCCTTTCAATGGCTAAGGTAGAATTCAGCTGCGGTAAAGTTTGTTTTAGGTTTGACATGTTTAAATGTTTGAAGTAGGGGATAAACGATGAGCATCTAACATAAAACAAACTTTACCACAGTTGAAATTAAGCATTATCCATACGCAGCCTACCCTCTCCAGTTGTAGATGAATCAATAGATCAATAGATTGCCTCGCTGGTGGTTTGGGACTATTTTAAAATAATGTTCAATTGATCCTGGTTTCGACTGGAATATGTAACACGTGTGAATTTACCTGGCTACACACCTGGTTAGACACAGTCATGAAGTCTGAGGTTATCAAGCAAGCGTTTGGCTAGCATCTGTATTTTGTAGTCTGTGGGTGTTTCAGCTCAGGCCTGACAGCTGGCCAATCAGAACACAGCACAGTTTTCAGGATAGAGCCTTAAAATGACTATACCTATAATGCTCTGTTTTCACTCAGTATGCATGGGGTGCTGCAGCAAGGGGAGAGTAGAGATGGGTCTATGTGATTTTGTTTTGCACATTTAGATGTGATTTCAGGAATTTGTAGGTGGTTGTCAGGATAGAATATATTTTCAAATGTGATAACTGGGAATCTTTTTTAAAAGCGGTGATAAAACGCATTTAGTGCAACGTTAACCCATGTAGTGAAGCTGCTTTAAGATGAAGAATTTATCTGCTCCCAGCTTGTCTGTGCTGGGAAAGGGAGGAACAATTACTGAGGATGACTCAAGCGCACAATGACTAAACTGGGCTGTATTTAATCTCTGTTTGACAGTGATCCTTGTAGCAGCTCCTTTTCTGTAGACAGAGGATTTCCATGTGTCTGTGGAGCACAAAAACAGAGGGTTTTGCCAAAAAACAGTCAGCCACGAAAGCAAACCCATGCACCCGCAAAAATGTGTGCAAGCAAATGTATGCGCTTCCTTTTATCGTTACTAACATGCAGGTAAGGGGAAATCGTTTTACGTATAAAAATGTTTTTGAATCTCCCATGAAGCGAACGCTTTTTACGAGGTCTGCTAGTCTTCCTTCGCTGTGACCCCTTTGCTCGTTGACCTTAATCACCTATAGCCAAGATGTCTGGGTGCTCGCCTGGGCTCCTAAAATAGCTCCATAAAAATTAAGAGGGTCAGAGAGCAGCTCCATTAGCAACCGCAGCTCTCTTCATCAGCTGCCATGTAAAGCCATTAGCCATACCAAGTCCTCCACGTGAGCAACAAAAGAAGGCTAAGCTAAATCTTTAAAATTTGAAGTCATATGCTCGCAGCAAACAGCTCTAATCCATCACATTCTATCTCTGCAACCTTCAACCTTTGTTCAGAGGCTAAAGCAACAAAAGCTCACGAAGACTTGAGGTTTTGGGTGACCTTCAGGGTGAGAAGTGAGATCTTGCTGTGAGCTGATATGCTGTGGAAAAGTAAAAAACGGGAGTCACGCTGACTGATTTGGCTTCGTCTCAACATCCCAAACGTAATTCCGGAGCCTTATCTCTGTCTCAGGATTTGCCACGTGAGACATCCACTGCACCGATCTATCTAATCCAAACATCAATTGGTTTCACATTTGGTGGGAATATTTGTCATATTCTAGGAACATTTATATTCGAAGCACAGAATCATGGACTGAAAAACAACTTAGGAATTAAAAATTTCATTTGGTTTGTTAACATCACGTTTAAAGTCCTGGGGAATGCTGGAGTCATAAATCAGAGTGAGCATGTGTGCAGCGTGTCACAAGTGTTACATAACATAAGTTACTAGCAGGTTTTTCTGGCTCAAGACATGGAAAAAGGATCACAAATCAACAGTTCAAAGCAGGAATAAATGTGATGGTTAAGGTGGCAATGTGGGTTTGATTTTCGGCGGAGAACGTGTGTCAAATCCTGGCATTCTGGATGAGAGAGAAAGTGTCGCTTTGAAGATATAAGGAACTTTTTTTCCCCTCTTAAAGGATTTTATTCATCAGGTGTAGAGAGCAAACATGCAAATGCTGACAAAAAGAATGTTTCATCCAAACTGTACATTCTGAGTGGGAAGAAGATACGAGAAAAATACGATGTGAACTGCATGATCAGTGCATCACATAATTTTTCTACTGTTGGTGGCCTCAAACTTCTGGCCTGTAGTGTATCTTTGTGGAATCATAATGTTAAATATACTAAATTAAACATAAATCTACAATCCAGCAAAATTTTCTCTTTGTTAAAAATGTTCAATCTAAGCTTAATTTATATAAAAAAACAAACAAGTACAGTAATTTTTTAATACTGGCATGAAATCTTCGAGAAAATTAACCATGGTATTTTATTTAGATGCAATTTTAAAGGAGCATACTGGTGATTTTGTATGTCTGAGCCCATTAAATCAACCCACGTGCATGTTACATTACTGCCAACCATTTACCAAAATGTTCTGCTGGAGCAACACATTTTAGATTTGTTTTTCCTACCTTCCAGACTGCTACTGGCTTCAGTTCATTCCAGTACTTTAGTAAAATAACAATGCCTGAGAGAGGTAATCCATCACAGTGGACCAAAAGTTGTTCTTTTTTTGTTGTCGAAGTTACTTAATTTAACTGGTCCAACATGGAGCAGCACAGAAGAAAACGTATGTCTCTGCCAGGGAATATAGACCCAAGAGAACACGTTTTATATAGAGAGATTAAAAATGCAAAACATTGAATTTTAAGGTGGGTGTATCACTTCAACATTTGATTTAAAAAAAAACTTGGGGATTTATCAAAATAACAGAAAATCATCAAAATAACAGAAAAACTAAAATACAGTTTTATGTTTTGGAAACTGGTTGGCAATAACGTTACGTGTGTGCAGGTAACGTTATTGCCAACGTTATTGGTGATGTTATTGTCATCAGGAACATCACCACCCGGGCCAACCACAAACCTTGGATTACAGCAGAGGTGCGCGCCATGCTGAAAGCACGGAATGTCACTTTTAAATCTGGTGACCTGGTGGCTCTGAAAACAGCTAGAGCCAACCTTAACCGTGCAATAAGACAAGCGAAGCGTGCTTATGGACAGAAAATCCAGGGTTTCTTCCAGGATCATACCAACACTCGGAAGATGTGGGAGGGCATC
>VXCM01007949.1:20590-32804 GCA_014773175.1 Lucifuga dentata
CTTTGTTGTGCCTCAAACTGAATCCTTACCCAGAATTGCATCCCTACTCCCGGACAACGAATCATGTAATCTAAGACAATATTTATTACTTTTTACTTTTCTCAGTCATGAGGAGGTTGAAGGCACCAAACTCTCCCTGTCACATCCAAACAGCCCCAAATGTGAGCTGTTAAAGCAATTTCTTTCCTTCATCTTGGGGATGTAAATCTCAGCAGGGATGTATTTGACCTGTTCATCTGCTCACAGTCCGTGCGCCCGGCCTGTGTACCTACAACCAAATGGCTCAGATATTAATGTGACCTGACACACACCTCCATACGCTGTTCACAAGCATTTTCTCTTTTTTTTTCTGTCAAAAGCATCAGCACCAAATCATCATTACTGGATGATGTGAATCCATCTTGATTTCTCGCGTTGCCAAACTTTACTGAGGAGCAGTCATAAATTCTCGTCGCGACAGGTGTAAATTTGACACGTTTTGCAACCTGTTTGTTTGCTTAGATTAAATTCATTTTAATTACTCGTAATTCCCCAAATAGGCTATGACACGCCCAGTGTATTACCTGCACCCAAGAAAATTTACAACATTTAGGCTACAAACTCGTTTATACAAACAAAAAGCTGATTTCATCCGGGCGGTCACGACATTTAAATGGGCGGGCATTGCCCACGGATGCCCGCCCGTAACACTGGGTCAAATTTCTATGACATTAATCCTGCTTCAGATTTTTTTTCTTTCAATTTTAAAATAAGGCTTTGACTGCATTTGTTATTATTGCTGGCAATTAAAACAACATAAATATGTCCAAAATACTCCAAATTACTACATTATTTCATTAAAGTATGATTAAAACGTGAAATTAAATTAGCGATACTCTGATCTTTGTATCTGAGCCATGTCAAACGCAAATGCCAAAAGTCATTTTATATACCAAAATCAAATTCGGTGTATTTTTACAAATCCTTCAGACCCAAACCTATTGCATATTGTATGACAAATACAGTATGTGAAAATTTACATTAACATTATCATGAGCAGAAAAATGCCCCATATTTGTGGATCAAAGCACTAAAAAAAAACAAAAAACAAAAACAAAAAAACAGCAGCAAACAGTGAAACAATGTAAGCAAAAACTGGACGGTGCATTCTAATGGAGGTCCAATTTCATTCAAGCTTCTATTTTTCAAACTAATAAAACATAATCACAGCAAAAAGACACACTTTGTTCCTAATTCATAACAGTGCTTCATGGTCTCTCAGTAAATAAACAGCTCATCTGGAATGTGTGCCTTTAGATTCACTCATTTTGAAAATTAGAGTTAAGTGCTCAGATAAAAGTTTCAGTAACTTGACCCATAAGTTCGTTTTCCAATGTGATGCATTTCTGCCAACAATGCTGCAGGGATTTTTTTTTTATCCCAGTTTCATAAAAGTCCTTTTCTTTGGGTTTTTGGTAGCGTGGGAGCTAAACGAGTTCAAAGCCACAATCGGCAAATACAGAATCGTTTGTCCATCTCACCTCTGAAACCTCTGGAACTTCTAAGTTATAATCATTTCACCAAAATGAATGCAGATAAAATGAATGTGCATCAGGAACTATACTCCACAAAAAACTACAACTCTTGCTCACTTCTTTTTGTGTAAGGCTCAGAATTTATCAGTCAAAGTTCACTGATAAATGAAATTAAGAATTTAACAAAATGAATGAATAAATGAATGAACAAACACTTGGAATCCTCCATAATATTCCATCATAGGTAACTAGACAAAACAAAACCTACGTGATTTATGTAGTTGCTCGTACCATGCAGGAAACAGTCCAACCAGACGAAACCACGTAGATATGAAAACCTTTACTAATGTATCGTGTCATTTTTCAGTTATAATTTTGCATTTTTGTTCATGGAAAGTGTAAACTTATCCATGCTACCATAGACTGGACAAAATGATCCCAATGTAAACACCCTGGGCCAATTTTTTAAACAGTAGCGCATGATTCACCGTGTTGATATGGGCAAATATCGTTACGTAATCACGTTCCCTCATTCATAAACATCTATTACCAGCATCTTTTAGTGTTTTCCTTGAAAGTGGCATTACTACAGTATTTCCTTATTTACATGTCAGGGAAGCTATACATAAAAAAAAACACCATCACACAAAAGTTAAGAGTGTTTCATTCTGGTCATAAATTTCAGCAGTATTTGCCTCACGTGTTAGTAATCAATACATTTGATAAACTCACTCAGCTGATCAGTCAGTTTTAAAATGATGAGTTTGGATTCGATCTCACACACAATCTCATGACTCTGAGCTTATTCATTAAGCCTCATCTGCTGTGCTGTGCATGTCTCTCTCCCTCACGCACATACTGTACACACACGCACGCACGCACGCACGCACGCACACACACACACACACACACACACACCACCCTGCACTCCTCCACACACAGCAATCACACGCTACAGAGGTTAATATGCACGTTTACTTTTTATTTTAGTGTCAATCTTTTAAAATGTGGAGCTTTAAAGCAGAATTTATGTTTCCGTTGCCATTTTAACATGTCAAGGTCGCTTTAAAACCAGATGAATCAGGATAAATTGGTGGCTTGTAAATATGAAGCAGCTCATTACCATACTGATCTTCATTGGCTTCTTCCTGACACACCTAACAACTCTACCTTAATGTGACATCAGTGCTCTGATTAATGTAATGAAGCTTTATGAATGAGCTTCAATTATCACATTTAGTGTAACACTACATACTTAGCATGATTTTTTTTTTATCGATCTGGCCCTATGTCTTTCTTTTTTTTTTTTTTAAGAATTAAGAAAAGAAGCCAGCTGAGAAAGCCGTTTTTTCCCACATGTGAGCGGTCGTTAAACTGCCTCCTGTGACTTTGCAAGAAACTTTTTTATTTCTTTACTTCCTGTCCACTGCCTTTCCAGCTGTGCTGTGGACAGGCCAGTTGCTTCCAGAGACTTCGCTGTCTCAGCTCTGTCTGTGTCTCACTCCGATGCGATATTCTGGAGCAGACAGCAGAGTTCCACCTCTGTATTTGCTGTCTGGCCATCAAGAAAAGAACATTTTGCTCTGAGGGGCCAGGCGAGGAGGCGTAGGAGGAAGAACAGATCAAATGCTAACAGGACTGAGCTGTGTGAATGTGCTTTTCTGATGCCAAACGGCCACAAATGAAATGATGCAGTAAAACAGGTCTGACGGGACAGCAGCCCCATTTCTGCCTGCTTACAAACATTAAGATCTGATGATAAATGCAGACAGATGGAAAGTAGCACTGAGCTTGAAAGCCAGTGGGATGATTCATTCATTGTTCAACTGCCTGGTTGGGATGATAGAACATTTGAACTTTTAGAGACAGCTGCATGAAGTTCAAAAGTGCACAAGTACAGTACTGGAAGGGACGTTTTTAGAACTTCATCACTAAATCTGTTTTTAGATTTTTAGAGTAGGCTGTTTAGGACTGCCCATTTTGTTAGTAACACCTAAGCAATAATGTGTCTAAAATATCACAAAATTATGTATTTAAAAAAAACATTAAAGCTTTAAGTCATGCCATTTCTGTTTTCTTAGTGAATATAAAGTCACATGACAATTAGCTGTATCAGCTTCATCAAACTTTAAAGAACCACACCATCCATTTTGTATGTTTGAGCCAAATATATTCAATTTTCATACATGTAAGGTTACTGACAATCATTTCCCAAAGGATAAAACCATATTTCAGCTTTCCCGATATTTTGCAAAATCTCTTAATCTTTCAAAATCAAATATTCAAGCGATACACCCACCGTAAAAATCCATGTTTCGCCTGCTGATAGTTACACAAAATTATGAAATCAAGGTCATTTAAAGTTTTCCATAAACGCAGGTCTTCTTTTGGGACTATATTCCCCGGTGGAGACATACGTTCAGNTTTAAAGTTTTCCATAAACGCAGGTCTTCTTTTGGGACTATATTCCCCGGTGGAGACATACGTTCAGTCCGCGCTTTTTATTGCGCTTAAAAGCTTAAAAAAACTTGAATATATGTGTTGTTCACGATGATGGATTAGCTATCCCAAGAACGTTTCAAGTATTAACAAGTTGAGTTTAATAGCATACCAGAATGAACTGAAACCAATGGTGGTCTGAAAGGTAGGAAAAACATTCTTAATTCACCGTTCCAGTAGTATGCTTTGGGAAATGATTGTCAGTAACCTTACGTGTATGAAAATTGAATCTATTAGGCTCAAACATGCAAAATGGGTGGTATAGTTCTTTAAAATCTCCTGCGAATATGATTCAAACAGCCTGAAACAAACACACCTGCTTTATGATTATTCAAATCAGATTTGTCCATGTCTATTCAGTCTTCCACAGGTAAAAAATTACAACTTTCACTAATATTCCAACTCATACGGTCTGATCATTTCTGATGGAATCAGACACCACCTAAGAGCTACATTTACACTACATTTAAAGGTGAATTTCCACCTGGGTGATGTTTTAAACTGTATTTGCCTCACGTGTATAAGTGATCAATAAATCTGATGTATGAACCCACTCAGCTGATCAGTCTATATAAATGGCGGGTTTTGATCTGACCTTGCACACATTCTAGTGGCACTGAGCCTCTTTCTCAAACATCAACCCCAGCACTCTGCAACACACACACACACACACACACACACACACATCCCCACCACTGGGACTCCCGGTAGTGTCCAGAAGTCTTATCTCTCTGACATTCTCTTAAAATGTGAAGCTCTAAAGTGGAGAATTTAGGTTTTTTTTGTCAATTGAATCAGAGGAAGCAGTATTAAGTGCAGCTCTTAAATATGAAGCAGCTCATTAACAGCATCTTCATTGGCTTCTCAACGCGTCGGTAATGGGACAATGATGTGTCAACGAACATAACAGAATGAATTAGCTTAAGTTATCACGGTGCTTATTTAACACGATGCTGTGTAATTACCATGTTTTTTTTTTGTTTTTTGTTTTTTAAATTAACTCCCCCTTTGCATTTCTGATCAACATGCACTTCTGTATTGTCCAGACAGCTGAGTACCATCACATTTGGAGCCAACTGGTCCCACCAGAACTTTGTCTCTTGTGTCTTTCACTCTGTTGGCCCATTGACTGAATAACAGATTGAAGAAAAGCAGACAGTCCACCATGCTTTAAATCCAGAAATCTGCTTCACTCATAGACTAACGTTTTGCAAGACATCTGTGCTGCTTAATTTGGAGCAATGTAAAAGTAGCTATCGACATCCTGGTTTGATGTACTGTACGGTAATCCGAGTGACCCAAATATAAAACAGCCCATGAAATCGACTCCGTTATATTGTCTGACCTAGTAGCCTGTTTCTCTGAACTCAAGCTGATTTGCCTGCAGCCACAACATTTTCTTCTTTTATAAGGAGGTAGAATCTTATTTAATATGACTGAAATACCAAAAGTTTGAAGAGGTAAATTTCCGGCATTACTCAGATTGGACACAGCACAGTTTGTCTCCTGTATGTCAAACATGTAGAACATCTTTATGGATCCAGCCAAGACAGCCAAATAAGCCTGCATGGCATTACCTTGCTCAGAAGCATGAAAGCACATCTACAAACATTTGTCCACCTTAATGGCAGCACATTTCGGTCCAACGACGCAGCTCACAAAAGTTTACAGAGGTATGCTTTGTAAAACCCCAAGAGATTTTACAGGATGAGAAGAGATATTAAACGTTGGGATTCCTCATTACTGAGTAAACCAAAGAAGGCTGAGGGAATAAACCTTGGAGGTAGATCTGCTGCCTGATGGTCTTTTAAGTATTCGAGTGGAAAACATGAGTTAAAAATGAGTGGAAAATATGCATTACATTATCTGTCTGTACATCTAAATTTCTCACTATAGTAAATATGGAGAACATCTGGGCCTGAAATGCAGACTAAAAAAAGTAAGGTAAGCACAGGCTGGGGACACTTTTAGTTCATTTTTTTAGTTTTGGGGGGAAAAAAAGCAAAAGCTCTGATATTTCAAACAGCAACTTTACAGTTATCATGTCTGTCTTTGTCTCAGGTGATTGTAAGAATTGGCTAGCCCTTTCCCAGGACATCTTGATCTTGCAGTCTTTTTTCTTAATTATAGAACATGTCTGTTTGTTGGCCACATACAAGAGAGAACTGAAGAAAGCTGTGTATCCAACCTAGCCAGACATTAGATTAACAGAATCAAAGTTAATCAGAAGCAGATTCGCTGTTCTGAGGTATAGACACTCAGCACAAATCATGTGTATGAGGAGCACTGACAAAATTCTTTCAACTGATGGAACGGCAGAATTACAGAGCTCTGTTACTATCTGTGTTTGGCATGTAAGACTGAAGGAAACCATGACTTTCTTAAACACATACAGCAACTTTTATGTCATCAGCAATAGTAAGAAGAGTGACACTGTTAATACAACCGACATCAGAGTCAAAGGTGGACGATTTTAGACTTTACAGAGCTCGACCCCTCAAGCCTTGAAATTATTATAAATCCTCTAGTTTTCCTAAATGCAGAGACTGAAACACAGTTAGCCACCTTCCACGAGGCTGAAGTGTTCCACGGGCAGGACACAAGTATTTCAAGCCATCAGATGAGATAAGAGACATACAGCGTGACCATTTCATGGTCAGCAGTAACATAAATGGAGAGCTGCTGGAAATCCTCAGCAGCTTCTTGCCAGTTTTTATCAACTGCCACATTCCCAACTGACTGTTTTACAAAGCCACGCAGCAAACAATGCCCTGTGCCTACAGCAGCAAACAAAGCAAAGGAGAAACCCCAAGTACTACATGTTTCATGAGTAAAAAATCTTTAACAGTTTAAAAGTACTATGAACTGAAATTGTCATGATTTGTACTGAATATTATCTTTTATATTACTGTATATTATAATATATACTCAAGCTGTTAATTTATATTCAAATGCGTTAATCCTCATATGTTTATATTCTTACATTCTCATGTTTGTATGTTTAAGTACTCATGTTTATTCTTCAGTGTCTATTATTTCCAGAAGAGAGCCAATGTCATGGATAGTATTAAGTGGAATGATATGTTTTCTGTGAAAACAATCCTCAGACATGGTACGGGTCGTTTCAGGTCTGACAATGCCTCCTAGCCTAAACTAGACTACTAGTCTAAACCCTCTGACGTATGAGGGGTTTGGATCAGGTATGAGTACAGTAATAGGAGCTGAGGCTGAGATACTTTGAAGCTGTAGGGAACCGTCTATATCTGTACTTCCCGTGTACATGAACATAAAAATTATGATCTGCAATCGAGAGAAGTTTAACTTTAATTTCCCTTTAATCCTTTAACTTTAATTTCCAACTTTTGTACATTATTGATTGAGCAATGATAACCACATCACCATTTTGTGTTATAGAGGACACTCTATAGAATAAGTATGAGGCATAGCCCAGACTTTAGATTATGCCTGAGCAGTTGCCAAGGTGTGTACTGAAAGCACTTTTTGTAAATCGGTAAAACATAAAGGAGTAAATAAGTGCAAAAAGAACAGAAATGAAGCACATCGATGTGGAAAATGTACCTGTGTGAATATAAACTGTAAAATTAACTTAAAACTGTACTACTGTTGAATTAAAATGAGAGAATTCCTTTAAAACTTGTAATTTCACTTAATCAGGTCCAAGTAACAGCAAAAGCAAAATTGAAATTTGCAAATATTTCTATTAATTCATTATCCAAAAATCATACGAACATTCCTAAAATTTATATTTTCTACTGTCTTACACACACACACATACACATAGTAATGCTCCTAAAATGTATATTTTCTACTGTTAGTTGACAGGGAGGAGCAAAGATGGTGAAAAAAATTCAGCAAAAGCATCAGCCAGGAGCCCAGATGTTCAATTCCTCACTTCCTGTACCCTGAGAACACTTCCTGCCCAACCTCTGACATTAATTTGGACACATCTGGAGTGTCTGCGTCTGAAAATCTGATCTCAATTAATGGGTCTGTGATGCTTTTCTTTAATACAGCACCAATGTCAGACTTACTGAACGGCCAGTTTTAGATTTAGACTGATAACTGATCTCAAGCAGCTTTAAATTTCATACAGCCTTTCCTCATTTTGATAAGAATTTTACAGGCTTTCTTCCTTCTGAAAGATCCTAAGAAGTAAAAAAAAAAAAATAGACTGCAGTGAGTGTTGATTTCAGTTCCTGATGAAGAACAGGTCTGTCCCTCTGGGTGGGCAGACAAAAAGGTACTTGTGCAGCGGTGGAATGCACGTGACAGGCCCCAGCTGTGTGCTAATTGCAGCCAGAAAATTGCTTAACAAACAATGAAGCAGACAGTTCGCCAACACAGAATTGCAACTGTTATTTAGCAAGCTGCAATATTGGTCTTTTTTCCTCAACGTCTGCACTGAAAATGAAATTATAATTTAAATATTTTAATGTATGTTGTGAAGGTGAATCCAATCCAGCTTTATATATACAACTGATGAAGGCAAGGTAAAAGCAGAATAATAACTACAACATATATTTCAAGTAGGAGTGAATATTCTGGATGTTATTTTCCCTGAAACAGAGGCAGCAAATAAATATAAATAACATATATATCTTATAAAGAACTCCTAGGCTGTGAACATATTACAGACCTGTTAACTTGATTGGAATTGAGATGTGGATATCTTGATTTTCAATGTCTACAGCAGTTTTGATCCTCGTGCTTTAGCTACAGACCCTCTTTGCATGTTTGTGTCTTTTACGGCAAGTTTTTGTTTTGTGGATTCAACAACTCAGAGAACCAAAAAAGTCAAATAGTCAATAACCTCATTTTTCTTTTGCTGCTGCCTTTATAAAGTGTGATGCTCATGCTCACGCACACGCTTGTCTGCAAGTACAGAGTATGAGCTCCAAAGTGCCTCTTGAATTTCCTGATGTCTAAACATGTAGTGAAGATGGGCTGTTTGTGCTGCTGGAGGTAGAATGGGGATGTGGATCTCTACCTGGAGCAGGTGCTTCCTTTCCACTCAGGCTGGTGTGTGTACGATAGGTAAACATGCTCGGGTCTGGCAAAATTTCATGGTGAATTTGATTAACTTCATTTTGATTGAACTCGAGGGAGACAGACAGATGAGAAAGACAAAGACAAAGAGAGAGAGAGATACAGACTGTGCAGGATCTGTCCAATCTGTCCCCCACCCTTGCTATCTCTCTCTCTCTCTCTCTCTCTCTCTCTCTCTGAGANGTCCAATCTGTCCCCCACCCTTGCTATCTCTCTCTCTCTCTCTCTCTCTCTCTCTCTCTGAGAATTTGCGGGAGAGCCATCCGTGCATTTTCCCATCAAGGGCGTGCATGCATACGTATCACTTAACACGCAGCCATGGATAACTCATAAACGTGGATGAGTTTTATAAACTTTTGTTTTTTTTATTGTAAATTACTTTTCATTCATTGATCAGACTGAGTCAGAAAACTGCAATCAATAAAACATTACTTTACAATATTAATTTTAATTACATTTAAACAATTTTGCCCTATTACATGATGCTATCCAATGTTTGTCTCCGGTGTTTTGGAGTTCCTGCTTTGACCACGTGTCCTGTCTAACAGAACAGAATGAGCCGAGGCTCTGATGCAGAGCAGCACGCTCTGACTGATGAAGTGTGTCTTCAAACTCTGCAGATCACCACTTTTTAGCCAGTAAAAGGCTGTGGATCAAACTTTCCACTTTCAAACTTGGAAATCTGAATGTATCGTTGTGCTGTGAAGTTCAACTGAATGGAAATACACAAATGGATGGGGCAGATTTAAATATACTCCTCAAATCCAAAAGGCGGTCAGCAAGAAGTCTCTTGACACACTAAGTAGACATTGTGATATTATAGCTGAAATGTTTTCTGATTCAGGTCTGCAGCACAATGCTTGAACAGTTCCAAGGGAAATCACTAACTAAAAGAGTGATGTTTCAAACAGGAATGGTTCCGCTGTAAGAAATGCTCAGAGGATTTTCCTGGATAGGATTTCAAAATAATGCTGATTTGGTAAATTTTGACTTTCACCCTTCTGTAAAGGCAATAGAAAAACAGAAGCCTTGGCTTTAGTTCATTCTGGTACGTTACTAAAATAGCATACCAGTTGATACTTGAAACATTCTTGGGATAGGTAATCCATCATTGCGAACAAGACGTGTATTCAGGGGTTTTTTTCAAAGTTACACAATTTTAGCATTTAACCACAATAAAAAATGCAGAGTGAATGTATGTCTCCACCAGGGAATATAGTCCCAAAAGAAGACCTGCGTTTATTGAAAAATTTAAACGACTTTGACTTCATAAGGCTGCATAACTATTAGCAGGAGAAACTTTGATTTTTAAGGTGGGTGTATCGCTTGAATATTTGATTTTGAAAGATTAAGAGATTTTGCAAACTATCAGGAAAGCTGAAATATGGTTTTATACTTTGGGAAATGATTGTTAGTAACGTAATGTATGAAAATCGAATATATTTGGCTCGAACATGCAAAATGGACGGTAAGGTCCTTTAAGACTTATTTTTTATCATATTGCCTTCCCATAACTGTGGTAACTGTTCTTATTATCTGTTTATCTTACTTTGTTATTTTTATTTAATTTCTCTCTTAACTACTCCTTTTAATTGTTTCATGGTGTGGCTCTAAACTGTTTTAATCTGTCATTTGTGTGTTAAACTCAGCTACATTGTTAAGCACCTTGTAACTCTGTTTTGAAAGGTGGTATATAAATAAGGTTGATGTTATTATTATTATTGTTATTATCATTTCTGAAAAGCCTTCGTCTTTTGGTTTGACCAACCTCCCTTGAGGAAGGAAAGACATTCCACTGGTTTAGGTAGAGAGTATGGCAATCGTGCTTATTAAAATGGAAGATTCTGATTAGGTAATAATGCTCATGCCCAAGCTCAGGCTGTGTGTGTTTTTATATTATTAACACTGCAACGTGGTGGTTGTTCGCATACCTCCGCAAAATGTGACAGATTGGTGGAATGGCCGTAACGCAAGTTCCTACAAACAAGAAACAATTAGCAGTGGAAAGCGGCTGCGGAGCTGAACAAGCTGCTGCATACATCCTCAGGAAATTTATACTGGCCAGCTTGATGTTGATTGGAGTGTGGAACAACCAACCACAGACTGGAACAGCCCTGCAGGCAACTAACTAATCATACAAGTCTGCACAGTGCACAAAGGTACGCACCGGAGCCTGTGGGATGATGGTACGGAAGCGTGGTAGTCATTATCTGATTTGCACTATTGACCAGCCACCACTATTTAAACCTGAAAGAGGGACTTGGGGATGAACAAAACTGCAGACATTTCTGCCTCAACAGCATTAACATCATTCTCCCTCTTTCTCTCTGTGTAGGTCTGAATGGATTTCTGGAACTATAAAGAGGACTTTTACTACATCCAAGTACACCCATCCCACACATGGAATAATAGCTTCTGATAATATTTGGTTACTGAAATTGTAACGAGGATCTAGACATTTCCAGACAGTTTTTTTGCTTCTATCCTAAAGACATTAAGCCAAGGTTGAACACCCAACTTAAACTTGAAGTAGAAAAACAAAGAGCTATGTGACCTCAGCCTGAGGACACCATTCCTGTGCAAGCAGCTGACTGATAGGTAATCAGCATCTGCAGGTCGCTCTGAGTAACATTTGTGGGATTTATAATCGTACAGTCAAGTCTTTAACTGAACACATCGCAGAGCAACCTGCCTTTATTTATTAATTATCACTAAGTTGACCTGAGTTATTTCTTTTTTTTTTTAACCGTACAACTCTATTCATCCTCTGAATGGCAGCGCAAAAAGCAGTTTTAACAACGTACATCTGACAATATTTCCAATGGGATGTTCAAGCAAAATACACACATTGATGAGAGGTCAATATGTGTCAGAGCTGAAGCGACAAGATAACATGACAACTCGACCGCTGACTGACATTTCCTTTCACTGTGACCTCTTTGCTTTCAAGCTTTCATCCATCACAGCTGTCTGAAATGCTTTACGGACACAACAATGTCTATGACGAGAGCTAAACTCGCTGCTTGTGTGCTGCAATGATGGAATGTTTCACTCATCATGTTAACTCAACTGTTACGTCCCTCACTGTGTGAAAGGTCCGTTGACGTGTTTTCTTTTCTTCTTAGCTCTTTCAC
>VXCM01007950.1:6887-29565 GCA_014773175.1 Lucifuga dentata
GAGCGAAGGAATAAAAGAAGGAAAGAAAAGGAATCTCCCTGATGTCATCGCCTCCTCTTTCCTCCTCCCTCCTTTTTTCTCACCAGTGAATGCAATTTAATTACCTCACCCCCCATTTCCTCTCCGCTCAGATGAGAGGAGCGTACGACCAACACAATAGACAGAAAAAAAGAGAAAGAGAGAAAAGGCGAGAGAGTGACGGAGAGGTGGGGAGATGATCACCTTTTTATTTATTTAATCTGATAAAGGTGTTAATAATCAATAAATCCTGATGAGTCGCAGGGATCATCCAGACTCTCCTCCACAGATTAACCAAAACCTGAAAAAGGAGAACCAAATGGATTCATTTCACTTTCATTAGTAACAGACTAAAATGTTGAAATGTTAACGAGGTGGATGTTAACGAGGTCAGTGTTAATGAGAAACTTCACAACACAGGTTTTTACATGTAATTAAGTATTTTTCCATCGTGGTACTACGATTTTTACTCCATTAAAGGACCTGAATACTCCTTTCAACACTGACTAAAGGACCATACCGGTGGTTTTGAATGTTTGAGTCCAATTTGATTACGTTACTACCAACGTTTTTCCAAAATATAAAACCGTATTTTAGATTTTCCGTTATTTTGCCATATCCCCTAATATTTAAAAATCAAATGTTCAGGTGATACAAACACCTTAAAATTCAATGTTTCATCTGATGACGCTTTTGTCAGAATATAGACAGCACAGTGGTTTTAATTGCTCCAGTTTTCCCCGGACTTTATTCCCTGGAGAATTCTCGGATCATTCCACACATTTAGCTCCATTAAATCACTAAAATTAAGTAACTTCTACAAAAAATAAGAACAATGTTTGGTTCTCTGTGATGCATAATTTATCTCAAGCATGTTTTAAGTCTCTACAAGTTTATTTTTATCACATGTTGGAATGAACTGGAACCAATGGTCTGGAAGGTAGGAAAAACAATTTGAAAATTTATCAGCTTTGGAAAATGGTTGGTAGTAATGTAATGTTAATGTGTATGTGGGTATTTACTGGGCTCAAACATGCAAAACTGTTGGTATGGTCCTTTAAAGGTTGAACAACAGAATGTATGCAAACACGCAAATATCTGGCGCAAAAAAATGAAGTTTGATCTGCAGAATTCCAGGAATTATCGGAGAGTTGCATTATAGATTTAGTCAAGTTTATTGTGTAATTTGAGATTTTTAGGGAAATTATTAATCACATTAAAATTTTTCCTTTTAAGTACAATAAGACGTCGTCTGCATACAGACTCATTATCTCCCGTCAGGATGAAGCTGCCATCGCTCCGTATCAGTCCAACAAAATCAGTCGTTTCCTTTAAACATGACGTTTCTGTTCAGACTCTTTACGAGTGCAGGAACAAAAAGCTTCGAGCAGCTATGACATCATCCACACACAACCCCNCCGCCCATCAGCGGCGCTCATGGCGGCGCTCGCTGCCGTTCTGCTGACAGATGCTGCTGCACTTTGAAAAAGAACAAAAGATCAAATGCAGCATTTTGCTGTCAGATTCTACAGCTTCATATGTGACAGAGAAAAACACGGTAAATCTCAGATAATTACTCATTTATACAGAAACAAATCCAGTCAGACTGATGAATTATTCTGTAATGTCTTAATAATCTGCATTTTATAGCTGTTTATTTTGAGAAGAACCAGCAGGAATCTGACATTATTCTGTTTAAATATTTACTCCAGTACTCTAATTAAGTAAAGTACTAGTACCTTAAAATAGTTTGAGTGTTTCCTTTTTTGTTGAGTTTTTCCAGAGTTTCAGAGTTTTTACTCTCTACATTTATCTGATGGCTGCAGCTAACCGTTACTTTGCAGATTCAGATTCTACATTTAATGTGATAAACACGGAAAATATCATTCTTTCTTTCTTTCTTTCTTTCTTTCTTTCTTTCTTCAAGTTGTATTTAATACTGTTTAATGTTTTATTCTTTGTTGTGCCAACAAATACAATGTATTAATATTATTATTAAAAATGACTTGAAGTCATTAATACATGGAGATGTGAGGTTTTTCAAACTAAAATCTACTCTTCACAATGAGAACTTTTATTTTACAGAGTAACGTGTTTACATGTTAGAGTCGAGGTGTTTGACGTGTATTTTAGTTTTTCTGGCGGTGCTGCATCTATTTATTATATAAAGCTCAAGATGAGATACATCAAGTTTCATTTATCACTTTATTCCCAAAATCAATCAGCAGGACGGGATCCTCACTCCAACCTGTGGCCCAATACAATACAACACACACACACACACACACACAGTCAGCAGGAGCTAATGATGCTTGTATTGGTTTCAGCATGACAACATTCATCTTAACCTACTTTCCACCAATAATCTACATAAATACTCTGCATCTCTGAGGAGACAGACGGCAGAAGACAAATTACAGCCTGAGGGCAAAAGTAAAGTCTGTGCATGCGTGTGTGTGTGTGTGTGTGTGTGTGTGTGTGTGTGTGTGTGTGTGCGTGCGTGTTGAGATGGGCTGATTTTTACGTCTGTGCTCCTGAGATTTGCGGTAGATCAGAGAAATTGTGGCGGCATGGCGAGCTTCACAGCATCGTTAAATGTAGATTATTCTGCCACTCATCACTGAGACTCGGCGTTCTGACACAAATCACTTCGGCCATTTTAAATTAGCAGCAGAGCTTTACTGCAGCGTGCTGCTGCTTCAGCACCACGGACAGCTCAGTTCCTCCTGCAGCTCTGCATTACTGCTCACAACCATGTTACTGCTCACAACTTTGTTACTGCTAACAGCCCTGTTACTGCTCACACTCTGTTACTGCTCACAAGCATGTTATTGCTTAGAACTGTTACTGCTCACAACCATGTTACTGCTCACAACTCTGTTACTGCTCACAACCATGTTACTGCTCACAACTCTGTTACTGTTCAGATGTGAGATTTCATGTCATTTAGTCATGTCACTCTTGGTGTATAACGGCTTAATTCCATTAATATCACTGATAATATTGATACTACTAATACTACACATTAATACTACACATTCAGCATGGAGCTCCTCCTGTACTTCAGGATCTCAATCTCACACCATCATACAGATAATCCTCATGCTAATGTCCAGAAAGTTCAAGTAGCTGAGAAAAGTACTCTGTCATCTATGTCCACATCCACAGTGGGTGGAGCATCACATTGATGTGCGTCTCCCCTTCTGTGAATAAATTCTAAAACTCCTGAGCAGATTTTAAACCCATCTGCATGATTTGAGTTTAGAAAATCAAATTGCAAACACCGTTTCAGAGTATTTTCCAAAAAATATTCTGAGTTCAGACAGATATGCAATTTGTGGAGATGAGAATAGATTAAAATTTACACAAAAACTTTCACTTTCACCACTTTCTATAAATGCAGACAGCAGCAGGTAAAGAACGACCAAATCTGGTCTCCTCTGACTTCCTGTTCTGGTCTGTGTGAGGTTTAATCTGGCTAACGTGTCTCTGTATGTCAGCGTGCAACGTGTGATGCTGCTGAGTTAGCTGAAGCGCTGAGCTGTGAGTCTCNGTCTCTGTATGTCAGCGTGCAACGTGTGATGCTGCTGAGTTAGCTGAAGCGCTGAGCTGTGAGTCTCTGTGGGAGGAGGCCAGACCGCTGCACGGCTCAATGCTCCAATCAAAAGCCTCGCCAGAGCGCCGCCAGCTCTCAGACGGGCTGAACACAGGAGGAGCCGGCTGACTGCAGCACGATGCCAGACAGACTGCTGCTGTATACGCTCAGAACACACACACTCACACACACACACTCACACACACACACTCAAACACACACACACACACACTCACACACACTCAAACACACACACACGCTACAGCTGCAACATCCTGATGCTGCTGTTAGCTTAGATACTAAAACTCCGACTTCATTTCCACTGAAGCTTCATATTAAACTGCATGATTTTATTAGACTTTTATTATTTATGCATCAGGACTTCGTGTTGAACATCGTGTGATTGACGCCTATAAAAATGCAACTGACAAACCCAAAGGTCCTGAGCTGCCCTGAGAGCTTCGTTTTGATTGGTTCGGTAACATGTCGACGTCACATGTAACGTGAATTTACCGCCTACATGCCACATTAGACACGCCTGGTTAGACACGCCCACCAAGCATGAGGCCAGTCAGCGAGTGTTTGACAGCAGGTCTGATGCAGCGGACCAATCAGAACAGAGCAAGCTTTTGACCTAAAATAGCCTGTTTTCACTCAGTGTGCACAGCGGTTCTGCAGTGGATCAATGTGTTTTCTACACATTAAAGCACTGCACAGATTTCAAATATAACCAGCAATTAAAACAAGAACATGGAAATGTGGATATGTCCATTTAAATGAATTTTAAAATTATTTTTGCAGAAATGTATGTTGATACTCAATAAAACGAAGGTTTTAGACATTATTTTTTGCTTCTATGAGGTCCTGAGCAGGACTTAAACTAAAACAGTTTTTGTTGGGGAATGATATTTTCAACCCACCATATTAATATTTTCTGCTTTAATTATTTTAACTTTATTTTATTACATGTATTTTCTTATCTGCTTTAAAATAAGGCCTTGATGATTTACTCTAAGAATTTATTTGTATTTATTGTACCTATATATATTTAATATATTTTACTCTATTTTAGTTGTTTGAAACTTGTTTAAATTGCAATTATTTTTATTTTATTTTATTTACACTACAGGCCAGAAGTTTGAGGCCCCCCCCAGATTAAAAAAAAAAATCATCAATACAATGTTTCTTTTACAATTTATTTCACAGGAAATGAGAAAAATATATAAAATAAATGTAAGTAATTAGTTTTCTAGAAGAATTAGTCAGCAGAGCTCGTTATGTAGCCGCTCTGGCTGCAGAAATGATTTTTCATGAAGGCATCAGTCTGTATTAGTGCAGCACTCCTGTTGTGTTTTAACATTCTATTCCTGCTGTCTGCCTTCTCCCACATCATTTTGGATTAAATTGCTGCACAGTCTGATCATGCTACATCTGGGCGTGGCCTCAAACTTCTGGCCTGTCGTGTAAACATGTATTTAAGGTAAGATATTTATTTAAAGTAACAGCAACATGTGATCATCCGTCTCACTGACACAACTAGGTTTCATCTGACAAACATGATGATCAGTCACAGAAACTGGGACAAATCAGAGCCATAATAATCCTCTTTATGTTTCTGTGCTAAAACTGGAACCTTTAATCATCATCTACATGATATTTTAAAATAAAATATATATAAATATATATATACAGCTATAGATAGCTGGAATCCTTCCTGCTCCCCCTGAGCGTCCGAAATACTTAATATATACGGCACATTTTTTATTTTTGTCTCACGCTGCAGAAGACAAATTCTATTCTGTGACATGGAGACGTTAGCGGCGACACAAAGGGATTCCCCAAAGCCGGGCGGAGAGACGGAAAAGTGGAGCAGGAGTTCATCTGTGGAATGATGGGGGGGGATGTGTGTGTGTGTGTGTGTTAAGCTGTCATTGCTCTACATGCAGCCACCGCTGGCACTGGTGGAAAGAAAAGGTCCCACAGCAATCCCATCTGCAGCTAAAGCAAATCCCCTCACAAACAAACGACCCCCAATACACACACACACACACACACATGCACACACACACACACACACACACACTGTACATGCTGCACTGTTCCCTAAATATGTCCCCTGAGGTGGGATCCTACACTCAATAATCCAGGAAAATCAGTTTTGGAGCAAAAACACCAGAAGACTCTGACATTATTACAGACGATGTGTTCAGGTAGCAACAGGAAAAAATCATTCTCAGACTTATAAATTTATCACGTTTTGAAGAATATTTTCTTCATTTGTTCACCACATTGAACGACTGAACATTTCAGCACAGGGCTGGAGTAGGAATAAAAAGGACCTGAGCGCTGGACTTAAATGGATAATTCATAGAACAAAGATTTAACATGTTGTTAATCAGCAGAAATGTTTGTTACCCACATCTTTTATTTTTGACTTGAAAGAGGAATTACTAAGGTGCCGGTTTAAATCTGACAGTAAATTTCATCAGAATAAAATCTGATGATGTTTTAAACTATATGTGTCTCACATGAGTTAATGATCAATAACTCTGATAGGTAAAAACACTCAGATGATCAGTTTATTTAAATGGAGGTTTTGATCTGATGTCACACATTTTAGTGGCACCAAGACTCTTCATCAGGACTCAACCATCTGCATCACACCACACACACACACACACACACACACACACACACCCCTCCCATCATCCTGCACAGGGACCCCAGGTAGTGTCTGCATCTCTTATCTTAGTGCTGAGCTGTAAATCAGACTTTGTTTCTCTGCTGCTTTAACGTGTCGTTTCTCGTTAACAGCAGATGAATCAGGATAAAACATGAAGCAGCTCATTAACATATGGGTCTTCATTGGCTTTTACCTGAGACAAACCTGACAACAACGTGTCACTAACAAGACAACGATGCTCTGATTGACATGAGTGAAGTTTTATGAATGAGCTTCAGTTCTCACACATTCAGTGTGATACTGTGTAGTTACTGTGACTTTTTAATGAATTATCTCCAGTTGTTTTCAAATCTAAATAGTTTAATCCAGCAGAATTGGTCTCTGATTAAGTCTGACAGGTGGATGAAGCAGTAAAATGACCTGTTTTCACTCAGTGTGCAGCTGCAGCAGCAAAGAGGAGAAGTGGTTCAATGAGCTTTTCTTTTTTTTACCATTAAAGCGCTGCAAAGATTTCAAAATAAACCCCTACATTAAAGCAACAATAAGGCACTCTGAGAGCATACCTCCACCAAGGCCAACAAAATACTTCCCATTCACCAGCATAATAAATAATTTGCTTTTTGTTATTAAAAATGGGCCGACATGCTAAATTTAATCAAAATTGGCCCATTAACACTGATTCTTTAGGCTAAAACATCTTTTGATCAACTCTAAAATTAGATTACCTGTTCTTCTTGAGATTATCTATCTGTTCCTCAAATTTCATCCAAATCCAGTCATAACTTTCAGAGATATCCTGATAACAAACAGATAAAAAAGAAATAACCTCCTTGGCAAGGCTAACAATATAGATAGTATATTCTAAAATCCCTCTCAGGAAACCAAAGTTGTAGCTCAATGTAACAGCAATAAAAGAATAATTTATTTTAAATAGATTCATCACATTTTAATGGATCTATAATATAGGTTTATTGAACATTTTTTATTGCTTGGGTCAGTCAATATCTGGGAAAACCAGCAGTGATGAATATCAGCTAATATTGGTTCCAGTTCAAATCATCTGTGCAGCGTGAAGATGAAAATAAAAACAGTGACATACATACTGTAGATATGAGCCATGCAGGGGAACGCCTCCACAGAAACATTACGTTATCATTTATTCATGTCAGATGTGTGTCTGCGGGGCGGATATGATAATGATGAGTGCAGCAGCAATATGTTCATCTCACAGCGTGATGCAAGACAAAAGACCGCAGAGGAAGACTGACGAGCTGCAGCAGACACTTCAGTCCGATCTGAAGCTCCATTAAATAAGGAAAGCAGAATATAGTGGATACTAGTTTCCTTCAAGTCATTTTTAATTGACAATTTAATGTCAGTGAATTTGCCCTTCATTAAAAAAAAATGATTTGTGAAAATCTTTTCTGCTCAAAGCTGCCAAATATTTTGTATTTGTTTTTAGAAAAATTCTCAATTCTAAAGAAAAAAACATTTTTTAAACAAGATATTTAAAAAAAAAAATGGAAACAATTCTAGAAACATTTTGCCAAAAACTAAAAAGACTAGAATAGAAAAATTGTTTTTAAAAATGTAAAAAAAAAAAAAANTTAAAAAAAAAAAAAAAAAATCAATAAATAAAAATCTGAAAATATTGAGTTGAAAAATGAAAATACTTTTCTCATGAATAAAGATAATCACTTCTGTCACTTCACCTCTCGTACGTCAGAGAGCGTCTGTGTGGAAGCTGTTAGTGGTATAGTTTGTGTAGTTTGTGTAGTTTGTGTGAGATATCAGCAGCGAGTGGACAGAAGCGTCTCCAGCTGTGAGGAGATGAAAATCACCGGGGAAGTAAACGCATCACGGCAGCCGCTAACCGCCTATTACCTCCTTCCTGCTTCCTCAGCGGCTTCCTGTCGGCGCTGACCGCCAAACAAACACGACTGAGTTATTAACACGCGGTGATTTTTAATTTGGGTTTTATTTGTTTGTTAATAAACACCAAGTCAGTGTTTGGTTTGTGAAAATCTGGACATTTCTGAAAAAATGTGTTAACAACAAATGAGGCCTCCAAAATGTTTTGTTTTTTTTTTTAATAGTGCCTGTTCATTTCCTTATGGGCAGGGCTCATAACTTATCAATCAACCACTGTCTTTTAAGCTGTAAAAGAACAGGAGAGAAGGAAGAAAAGTAGGAAAACACCAAAGGTTTTCAGTGAAGGACTCAATCACAAATTCATTTTGTGATCTGGAGCCATTCTGTCATGTTCTTCAGGATTTGGGATATTAAGGAAAAGTAAAAGGGTTGACTGATAAATATTGAGCCTAGCATAAAACGCTGTAACAGAGGCGTTGAACTTCTCTTCATCTCAGAATCTCCTTCCAACATGTCCACCAATGATGGCAGTAAGACTTTATCCCATCTCAAAACAAAAAAAAAAAAAAAAAAAANAAAAAAAAAAAAAAAAACTTCTTAGAGTGATGTTAGGTTCATGTTAGTGTGATGTTAGCATGATGTTAACTTGATATTAGTGTGATGGTAGTGTGATGTTAGCGTGATGTTAGTGTGATGTTAGCATGATGTTAGCTTGATATTCGTGTGATGTTAGCATGATGTTAGCTTGATATTAGTGTGATGGTAGTGTGATGTTAGCTTGATATTTGTATGATGTTAACATGATGTTAGCTTGATATTAGTCTGATGGTAGTATGATGTTAGCTTGATGCTATCTTAATGTTAGTGTGATTTAGCTTCATTACTGTGATGTCTGTGTGATGTTAGCATGACGTTAGCTTGATATTATTGTATGTAATATGTTAGCTTGATGTTAGTTTGAGTTTAGTTTGATGTTAGTGTGATGTTAGCATGATGTTAGCTTGATATTCGTGTGATGTTAGCATGATGTTAGCTTGATATTAGTGTGAAGTTAGCATGACATTAGCTTGATATTATTAAGTTAGCTTAATATAGTATGTAGTATGATGTTAGCTTGATGTTAATTTGAGTTTAGCCTGATGTTAGTGTGATATTAGCATGATGTTAGCATGATGGTAGTATGACGTTAGCCTGATGTTATCTTAATGTTAGTGTGATTTAGCTTCATTACTGTGATATGGTGTGAAGTTAGTTTGATGTTAGCATGATGTTAGTGTTATGTTAGCGTAATGTTAGCATGATGTTGGCTTCATGTTTGTGTGATGGTAGTGTAATGTTGAGGCTGACACGTGTTTTCCAGCATGGCGACAGGCTGAACCGGTGTTAACGGAGCGTCTGATCGATGGTTTAATGAAACTTTTATCACTCTGCTCCGTTGGATGGATTAACGCCGCTTTGCCCCTAATGGCTACTCCTAAATCACTGCCATCAGACACACACACACACACACACACACACTGACTCATGGGTCTTTACGTAGAATCAGAAAGGTCCTCAGAGTCTCTACTAATGATTAATTCTACATTTACACCCAAACACAGCATCACCCAGAAAGACTCATTAGCCTGAAAACATTAACGGGGATTCCCACGTTCCTGTTTTCTTTTATTTTGAAACATCTGCAATGCTTTAATGAGCAAGAAGCTTATGAATCCTCTTCTGGTCTCCCTTGCTGCAGTACCAGTGTGCACACTGAGTGACAACAGGTCATTTCAAGATTCAAGACTCTTCAAGATCTCCTACTGAAAATCCCGCTCTGATTGGCCGAAGATTTCAGGGCAGATCAGAACCTGCGGGTTTGTCTGACTGATGAGTTTGGATAGGTGACAAACTCAAGTTTTAACAAACTAAAAGGGAAAAAAAGAGGAAAAAAACAACCAAAAAAAAAATGTCTGCTTTAAGAAAGGCTCTACTCAGTTCTATCTGCTAAGAATTACATGTAAATACAACAAAATGCTTTATGAAAATATCAACTAAACCCTGATTCATCCTGTGAAGTCTGCAGTCATTTCTGAAAGTGAAATACATTTACCACCTAAACTCCAGACTATTTGTACTGTAAATTATATTTTAGCATCTGATTTTCACCCAGATGTTTGGATTACTGATTTTTATAATCTTATTTTTTAACATTCAGAATAAACACTGTAATTCCTGCACAAATCTGAAAATATCAAGTCAGACAATATGTCAGATATATGTCAATATGTCAGACAATATTCATTTAAATCCATGAGTATTTTAGGAGATATTATGAGAAACAGGAAGTGATATAAATCTGTAATGAGCAGTTATAGTGGATATAAAGGCTCAGCATAAGTCGTCAGTTTAAACACAGCTTACATCAGCTCAAATCCACTGCTACTTAGTTTTTTCCAGTTTGATTTGATTTTTTCAGTATTGACTGATTGCTAACAAGCATCGGCCAATACTGAAGCACTTCCTCTAAACTCTTCATACAGGATGCATTACAACATGTATGTTGGCCAAACAGTTCATCTGACCTCCAAAACTCACTCAGAGCACCAAAACACATCATACGTGTCAGAATAAGCTCGTTCCACCTTAACACGTCATACATGTCTCAGAATAAGCTCGTTCCACCTTAACACGTCATACATGTCTCAGAATAAGCTCGTTCCACCTTAACACTGGCAGCAACTCTCACTCATAACATGCTAACCTAAAAACACCTGGGAGCATTACATACATGATGGACTTCTATCTCTGAAGTTTGAATGATTTTTCACATAAATCAGTATTTTATTACAGAATAACACCTTTTCACTTTGACTGTACTAAAGTCATGTATGTAACATGTATGTATGTATGTAACAGGATTGAATTAGAAATGCAGCAATTTATTTCAAATCATAATTTACTGTACTTGTTAAAAATATAAAGTTGAAATAAATAAATAAAAAAAATCCTGAAATTCCTGCCGCTCTTCTTTTCCACCTTCCTGTCTTCCTTCATCCATGTTTCAAACCGTGTCGTTCTGCAGCGTGACCTTTAGTCTGTTTGGTAACGACATAAAAACACATTAGAGGCTTTCAGCTGTTTGGATGATTATGTCTCATTTTATTGTAGATATTCTGCCCAGATTTTCTATATATTTCTGTATAGTTACAGCAGAAATGCAGGAAATTAGCTGTCACTCTGTTCTGAATGTGTTTCTAACAGGTATGAAAACAGCGTGTTAGCGTGTTAAAATGTGCAGCAGGTATCAGGTGTTCTGCAGGTGGAGGATATGAATGAGAAAAGACTTCATGGATTCTGGAGAATGTGGTCNTATCAGGTGTTCTGCAGGTGGAGGATATGAATGAGAAAAGACTTCATGGATTCTGGAGAATGTGGTCGTTGATGCATTTTGTGTGAAAGAAATGAAAAGTGATTGACACTTTGGTCCTCAGACTTCTGTCTCTGTGTGAAGAGTTTTGATCATGTGACTTCAGTGTGGACCAACGCTTCATGACAATAAAAAAGCTGTAAACTGCTCTGCCGTGTTGGGGATTATTGTGAATATGCTACGCTAAAAATAAACGACTCAAACACGCGAAACTAAACAGGAAAACACATGTTCATCTTCTGGGCCTGAAGCTTCATCTGAGATACAGCGCTGAATTAAACGAGTCCTACTGTGTGTGAGTGTGTGTCTGTGTGTGTGTGTGTGTGTGTTTCTGTCAGATGAAGAGTAAAGCATGATGCAGCTGCCACGCAGCAACACACACAATCAGATACACACAGTCTCCAGTCTGTGTGTGTTGACTGTGAACAACGTTCCTTTACAACCCGACTGAAACGAGACTTTTGGACGGACAAAGGCAGGAAGTGTCCTGAGCTTTCACCGTTTCCTTCTTTTGATATATTACAGCGATATTCAGAAATATTTTCTAATCTCTTTGTCCTCAGTGATGTTCTGTAAACTTAGTGCACCTAGACTCACGCCATATCCTTGATGATACCAGTGTCATTTTAAATCTGATAGAAACCTGTCACTGTTGACCATATTGCTGTGATGACGTGCTGATGAATTTTCACATCGTGCACAACAACAGGAAACTAAAATGAAAAGCAATTCTGGAAGCAGCGAGCCAACACCTGATGAATTATTTCCTAAAAAGCAGCTTCCTTTGTTGTCTGAAATGGTTCAGCTACAAGCTAACTGGCTAACAGCTACAAGCTAACTGGCTAACAGCTAAAGGTGGAAACACAACAAATTAGTTTCTCCACCTGAAGAAGAAATACCTGGTGAATACCAAGAAAGTCACATGAAGAGGAGAGCCAATCAGATGATTAGAAATGCAAAACAAACAGGAAGTGATGCTGACTCAGTCTAGCATAGCTTGAGTGTAAGCTAGCTGTACTTCATGGCACAGAACAAGCTAACGGTGGAGAGACTAGCTTAGCGGTGACTTTTTGTCGGTGGTGACTTGTTGCAATGTATGAACAGTGTTAGCTTAGCCGCTATGCTAACTTCACATGAGTTCTTCACCTCCGCCACATGGAGCGGTACAGAGCAGATGGGCAGATATCCGATATGTATCTGATTTAGTTCTACATATGCATGTGGTCCAACACGGATCTGAGAATATCTGATTCTATGTGCTTTTAAGCACTGACATCTTCACAACACACACCAACACACAACACACGTGAGGAAAAGATCTGGATCATGTTGCTAAGCAATGATGTAAATGCAGCCTGAGAGTCAGATGATGTCGCCTTTTCTCGTGAAATTCTCTCGTTTTCCTCAGTTCGTTGTCTGATCGTCACGCTGCGTTCTCTGAACAGGAAGCAGACCTGAGAGGTCTGACAAACGAGAAAACAGTTCCTACGAGCAGCCGTTCACGTCTGATCTGATTCCAAAGCGCTGCAGGCCGCTCCGAGCGGAGGACGGACCGCTTCGTTACTTCCCAAACGGCCTTCTCTACTTAATATTTCCAACCTGCTGAAAAATCTATGGCTCGTGACAGAATCTTTGCTATCAGTGGAAAACGACCACCGCGCCGCCGGCCGGAGGCTGAACCACATCTTTCATCAGCCTGACGGAGAAGACGGATTCAGACTGACGACAAGGCCGACAGCGCTCGTCTCTCAGCCGCCGCTCGTCCTTCCAGTCCCGCTGTCCTCTGACAAATATATGAATCCTGCGAAATTCCTCCATCTTTAACCTGCCTCTTTATCAATCAGCAGCTCCTCCCATCCTCCATCTTCTTCATCTCCATCCATCCTCTCCTGCTTATTCTTCCTTCAGCAGAACGCCACCGTGTCAGAAGAGGACGCTATTATTTTTATATACGTTAAAATGATATAAAAGAAGATTACAGTTTCCTCAATGGCCTCTCAAGCAACGAGCTAACAGGCTAACAGCTAAAGGCAGAAACACAAACGCTGGACTGTGATTTGTCTTCGTGTGTCCCTCTCCTCCTCCTGTTAGAGGAGGTTATGGAGGAGCAGCAGGAGCTCTGAATGAGGCTCCTTCAGGCCGTAGAGGATTCTGGAGTGTCTCCCTTTGTGGAAGTCAATCTAAACAGCAGCAACTTAATCACAGCTCCGCTTTGACCATCAAAAGCTCCTATTGTGAGGCGGAGAGGACGGCAGCCAATTAGGCCTGAGCTCCCACGGAGGAGCGCCAGCATCAACAGACCACAAGGAGCACAAGGAGCTCTCTCTTCTGGCCCAGGCTAATTACAGCTGGAGAAAATGCAGAGGCAGCTGGCAGAGACGAGCGGCGAGGACAGATGGACACAGAGACGAGCGGCGAGGACAGGAACTTACAGCTTCAGACCCACAAACTGCCGCAAAACTGTTTGAACAGCTAATATGCTCTGCCTTCCAACTTCCTGCGTAGAAAACAGACTTCAGCTAACGAGCGGATTCATTAAATGCAGCGCCAGATTTAACGTGTCGATATCAGCAAATATCATCACGTTTCCTCATTCATACACGTCTGTTAGCAGCAACTTTCATCGTTTGTCTTTAAAGAGGCGTTACTGCAGCATGTCCTTATTGACATGACAGGAAGTGATTCATAAGACACGCAGACACGCTAACATGAAGACGAGGTTAGCGTGACGGAAAATTTCATCAGGATGAAATCTGATGATTCAAACTGTATTTGCCTCACGTGTGTTAGTGATCAATAGTTTAGATTGATCTGATCTGTCTCTCACACACACACACACTCATTGTGTTCATCATGCCACACGTTTATGCTTTTTCATTTATGCAAAGTGAATTTATTCAAACACAAATGTTGTTTTACACAATAAGACAAAATGCATTCAAACAACATTTATAAGACACTGATAAGGAAAATAAAAGAAGATAAACTGTAAAAGATGAAATAAAATCAGAATAAACGTTACAGCGGCAGATTTCTTTGGCTGCATGATGTCGGTGATTGACGGCAAAAAGCTCTCATGGAACAAATCCTGTCCCCTGATTGGCTGAGCTGCAGCATAATTAGGACCAATTACAGATGATTACATCATCATCAGTTCTCAGACATGAACCGCAGCTCAGCACAAACATCTCCTCTTTTCCTGCTTTCTCTCCTTTTTTACCTCCATTTATTCCTCCTTTTCTTTTTTCTTCTCCTCAGTAAATTCTCTCCATCATTTTTTCTTTTCCTCCATAACTCTTATCCTCCTTCCTTTTCTGTTCTCTTGCTTTTTATGCACCCCATCCTCCCCTCCCCCTCCCCGGCTTTCATTCACTCTGCCACCATCCCATCCCCTCCATCTCACTCTTTTTCACTCTGTCGCTCTCTCTCTCTTTGTGTGTGTGTGTGTGTGTGTGTGTGTGTGTGTTTCAGTTTCGCTTGCAGCGTTGTCTTCGTCTGCCCAGCTTGTATGTATGTGTGTGTGTGTGTGTGTATGTATGTGTGTGTGTATGTATGTGTGTGTGTGTGTGTGTGTGTGTGTGACTGGCAGAGATGCTGGTCTNCCCCCCCCCCATCGCTGCTGGCGATGGTGTACATTTATTTCTAGCAGAGTGGCGGAGGAGGCGGAGCTTCTGGTTTGTGCTGTAAAGGTCGCGGTACGTTTCCTCTGACATGCTGGCTGCATTCCAAGTTCTTATTTCATCGATCCTCACGTGACCCAGAAACCAATCAGGTCCTCCGTCTTTAGGCCATCTTATTTCTCTCTGAGGAGGAGGAGCTTCATCAGGAAACACGAGACGCTCCTACAGGAAGTCTGTTACCTGACAGACACGCCCCTTTACTGGAAGTCTGTTTCTGATTGGACAGATCTGCTACAGCTGATCTGATACACCGACACGCATCTTAATATGACCTCATCATGAGTTTCATCAAACATGTGAACAGAAAAATAACATGACTCTGATTATTGATTGTCTGATTGATCGTCTGATGATAAAGAATCATAAAACAATAAAACAACAAGCCGCAACAAAATCCTCTGACATGTTTAATAAAACGTCCCATTAGTTAAAGTTCATAACACTGATAAAGTTTGTATGTATGAGTAAATAAACATACATGTTAACGTGTCAGATGTAATAATACAGATAATAAAGTAAATATAATAAATTAACGTGGATCTTCATCCAGAGCTGCAGCTCACGTCGCTCTTATTGTGAAAATCTGGGTAATGGACGGGGAGGCGACACGGGGTCACAACCCTCAGTACACCACTTGCCAGATGGTCCGACACCATGCTGTGTGTGTGTGTGTGTGTGTGGCAAAATGAATAAATGCAGAAGATCGCACGAGTGCAAAATAAATCATCATCCAATCAGAACCCAGAAAGGATTCCGGTTTTTATCGGCTCTGTTGATGATTAAATTCTGAATTAAATCCTGTTAAAATCTTTTTTATCATGCAGGATGATTTTTTTTGTTTTTGCTGTCAGAGGAGACGGCCGCTCTTCCTTCACCACAGAATCCCTTCTTTTCTTGTCTTTCATTCCAGCCGGTCCTCAGGCAGCGGGGCCGAAGCAAGTCAAGCTCCTCACCTTAACCCTGCTTTCATCCTCCAGGCTAAACTAAACCACCTCCCCACACGCACACACACACACACACACACACACACACCCTGCAGCAGTGTGTGTGAAGGTTTAACACACAGCAGGACACACACAGCGCCCCCTGTCTGCAGGAACAACACATCACAGCACATCCAGCATGCTGCTGCTGGTGGATAACGTTAGCTTAATCACGTCAGCTTATCGAGTCGTTATGGCTAACACGTTAGCAAACATGTTGCTGCTGGTGGATAACGTTAGTTTAATCACGTTAGCTTATCGAGTTGTTATGGCTAACACGTTAGCAAACATGTTGCTGCTGGTGGATAACGTTAGCTTACTCATGTCAGCTTATCGAGTCGTTATGGCTAACACATTAGCAAACATGTTGCTGCTGGTGGATAATGTTAGCTTACTCACGTTAGCTTATCGAGTCGTTATGGCTAACATGTTAGCAAACATGTTGCTGCTGGTGGATAACGTTAGCTTACTCACGTTAGCTTATCGAGTCGTTATGGCTAACACGTTAGCAAACGTTGCTGCTGGTGGATAACGTTAGCGTAATCACGTCAGCTTATCGAGTCGTTATGGCTAACACGTTAGCAAACATGTTGCTGCTGGTGGATAACGTTAGCGTAATCACGTCAGCTTATCGAGTCGTTATGGCTAACACGTTAGCAAACATGTTGCTGCTGGTGGATAACGTTAGCGTAATCACGTCAGCTTATCGAGTCGTTATGGCTAACACGTTAGCAAACATGTTGCTGCTGGTGGATAACGTTAGCGTAATCACGTCAGCTTATCGAGTCGTTATGGCTAACACGTTAGCAAACATGTTGCTGCTGGTGGATAACGTTAGCGTAATCACGTCAGCTTATCGAGTCGTTATGGCTAACACGTTAGCAAACATGTTGCTGCTGGTGGATAACGTTAGCGTAATCACGTCAGCTTATCGAGTCGTTATGGCTAACACGTTAGCAAACATGTTGCTGCTGGTGGATAACGTTAGCGTAATCATGTCAGCTTATCGAGTCGTTATGGCTAACACGTTAGCAAACATGTTGCAGTCCATTCTAACTCGGAAAAACCTGCAACATGGAAAAGTGGAATAGAACAACATGCAATCAGGAATTCTGTTATCTCCAACACGTTACGTCGCTCATATCGTCTAGATTATCATTATCACTAAAATATCTTCAGTTATCATGATATCATTTCGATCTTGCCCAGCCCTACTGTCACTTTAAAGGGCCATCCCAGTGATTTATATGTTTGAACCCACACATGTTACATTACTACCAAACATTTTCCCAAACACACTACTGGAGCTGTACATTTTATAATTGTTTTTCCTACCTTCTAGACGACTATTAGTTTCAGTTCAATGTTTCAGCAAAAAAAAAAAAAAATTAATTTAACTACAACTCATTTATAACCTCTAAGCATGCTGTTATAAATCATTTACACTTGCAATCTCTCTCCATCACACACACACACACACACACACACACACACACACACACACACGCACAGGTAACCATAGCTACACAACTTATTGCAGAAAGAACTTCACAAATAATGTATGGCAGCCGAGGCTTTGTCTCCTCCTGACATGACAAAGACAAGAGGAACACGCACGTCACTGGAGCAGGCTACAAGAGGAGTGTGTGTGTGTGTTTGTGTGTGTGTGTGTGTGTGTGTGTGTGTGTGTGTGTGTGTGTGTTCTCTGCGGAGAGGCTGCAGCCAGTTTCTGCTATAATGCAGCACTGCAGCCTGTTTCCTAACAGTACACACACTGCAGCATAAAGAGCTCTGCAGAAATACTGCAACACACACATGCATGCACACCCACACACATACAAACACATACATACACACACACACACACACACACACACACACACACACACACACACACACACAGATATGTACCACTGCAGATTGTAAGATATTCTACAGTTTTTCGCTGTAAATGACACAAAGTACATTTACTCAGGTACTGTACTCAAGTACATTTCAAAGGTACTATTACTTTACTTCAGTATTTCCATCTTGAACTTTGTTGGACAAATATCTTGTGTCTCCAAAACATTTCAGCTCAACGATACAAAAACCTTTAGAATGTGAGGAGTTTTACAGGATTTACTGGATAACACGTACTATTTACTACTTACTTACTACTTACTTTTACTACTTACTTACTATTTACTGTTATCCAGTTCCATTTCTTGTATCCTGAAGCCGTACTGATGAATTTTATCGTCAGACTGAATCGCGTTTTACTTCCTGTGTGTTTTATGAATAACTTCTCCATGGTGTAAATAAATAACTACTGTAGTAACGTATCTGTAAAGGTACACGATAACAGCCATTTATGAATGAGGGTTGTGTAAAAATATTTTCTCTTATTGACACGTTAAACCTGCCGCTGCGTTTTATGAATGACCTCCGTACGTTTCTACCTGAGAACTACGTCACTTTACTTTGGATATTTGAGTAGGTAGTATTTCTGATGATGCTGATTGTTTTCTGTTACTACAGGCAAATTATTCATGCAGGACTTCTGAGTACTGTAATTTATACTTAGTAAAAACATTTGAGTAGTGCTGGTACTATGTGTGTTCTTTCTGCGTATGTATTTATATACCTCAAATGTATGATGTACTATCATTTATTACTATTATTATTACTTTTAAATTATTAACCCTCTGGAGTCTACAATATTTTTCTCGGAAATTCTTCATTCTTAAAAAAAAAAAAACAAAAAACTGAATGAATTGAGCAAATTAATGAGATCAATTTTCTTCTTGATTGTAGAATATTCTGGAAGTCTCCAAAAAAATCAAACATGTCAGCGTGACGTTAGACCGCAGATGGTTAATTAACGTCCATCAGTTTTAGTATTAATTACTGATACACTAATACCTCACTAACGTTTTTAATGAAGGATAACTTTACGTCCGACATGAAAACGCCAAAGAGAAATCACTTCTGACCAAAACGAAGGGACACAAGTTTGTTTATCTAATATGACATACCAGAAAGTCTAATACAGACAGGAAATGAAGTGAGGAATGAGCATGGGCAGAGGAGGGAGGGAGAGAGAGAGAGAGAGAGAGAGAGAGAGAGAGAGAGAGTAAAGCGGCTCTTCACATGGTAATTTCCCCTGATTCACTCCTGGACGCTATAAATGCTGAGTCAGCAGGAAAAGTCCAGATTGCTTTTGGAATGGGATGAAAATGTTTGAGAGAGAGAGAGAGAGAGAGAGAGAGAGAGAGAGAGAGAGAGAAGCAGGGATTTACTGTACGCTCCATTTCATTAAGTTTTTGGCGGAGAGGAGGTCTGCAGACTTTATCTGGATTCTAACATCTGAACAGAAACTACTGACTGACGGTAAAATGTGGAGAAAAATTCCTGAAACAAGTGGATTTTTATCAAAATACTGACATTCAACTAGCAACCAGAAAACGGGACGTTTACCTGTTTACCTGAAGCAGGATGGAATTTGCTGAAAGAACCACACAGTTGGTACTTTGGATGATTCCACGTAAAATAGTTCCTAATTTAGTTCTTCTGAGTCGGAACTCTTTGCGGCTGACAGCTCATGTTTTAAGTCATTTCTTAAAGCTTGGCCTGATTTTAGCTTCTTATTCCTTCACAGTTATGGAGTCTCTGTTTCTGAAACATCAAAACTTTCTAGAAATTAGCGTCATGATCTTTAAATAAGACGGTAGAACCAGGAACACAGATTTCTGTAGACAGGAACGTGAGAAGGTTCTAGACTCACAATGGTGAGCACACAGTGAGCGCACGTTCAGCATTTCCACCTTAAGGCCAGATTCACATGCTAAGCATTAGCAGTGCGCTGACCTGGGTGTTCCATTATTGTGTATTGGGAGCTGAGCGGTGACTCCCAACGTTGCGTCACGCCACCCTGAGCGCCGTGTGACGCTCAGATTCTCTGTTTTGACGTGGCACTCAAAGTTCATTTAAATGAACTTTGACCTTTCTGACGCTGACCTTTCCGACGCTGACCTTTCCGATGCTGTCCTTTCCAGCGCTGACCTTTCTGACGCTCAACCAATCAGAGAGCTGCTGTACGTCACGTAACCAGAAGCGCCACAACAATGGAGGAGGAGCTTATAATCTGTAGAGTTACAACACAACTTTAAAATCATATCATGATCTGGTAAAAAAAAAAACAAAGGGACGTCAGGTTTGTAAATTATTAATATGGCGTCTGAAATGTGAGGTTTCATCACCCACATTCGCCATTTTTTCACTTTTCTTCTCCTAATAAGAAGAGCATTTTTGTTTTTTGCGATGTCCATGTTGCTCCCCTAGTTGAAACCAAAATCCGATTTTAACCACGAATGTGCAAAGATCGTGTCTAGGCTACATCCTGTCTTTACAGTCCATAATAACCGTTAAATTGTTATTAGCAACGAGCACTTCCTGTCAGCAGGTTGAGCGGCGCTGCTTAGACTCCGCTCATGTGCAGCAGAATGCTGAACGCCCAGGTCAGCGCTAACGCTAACGCTTAGCATGTGACTCCAGCCTAACAGGTGCTGTAATCAGGCTGGTGAGTGTGATGTGATTGTGAGCACGGCGCCCTGCGGGATTCCAAACCTCATTTCACTACGGCTCAAACACTTAGAAGTCATCAACGCTCCACCGCACGCGCTCAGTAAGCGACACTGGGCTTTCTCTCCCAGCAGGTGGTGACACGGTCCTACACACATACACACACACACACACACACACACACACACAAGCTCTCACATGACAGCTAGTGAACTTTGACACGCGTGTTGTGAAAGTTTATTAACATTTTCCTGCTACATTATGAACATAATTGAATGTTTTCAGCCTGAACGTGCAGCAATAACAGGAAATCATCCGCCAACAGCAACGCAACCAAGACACAAACATTAACAGAAGAGCAAAGAGGACGATAAGTAAATCTTTACAATAATCTGTCCACTCTACAAATATTAAAAAGAATAAAATGTTGTTATTAAATGTGTATTGCTCATTTTCTAGAAGGTAGACGTCCACTGGAAAGATGATGATGAATTAAAAAGCTAAAAATGCAAAGATATAAACCAGACAGTAACAGATTAGCTTTAAATGACTGATGATGTCATCAGATCTGATCTTTGGCAGGCTATGATGCTAATTAGCTTCTATGACACTAAACTTAAACACACTCTGAAGTCTAAATCCGCCACAAGACAAGAACTCAGCTGAAGTTAGCATAGTGGCTAAGCGACTGTTAGCAGCTAAGCTAACACTGTTCTTCCAAAACAACAAGTCACCGCTGACAAAATAGTCACCACTAAGCTACTTTCACTCTGCCGTTAGCTTGTTCTGTCACAGGAAGTACAGCTAGCTAATGCTCCAGCTATGCTAAACTGAGTTAGCATCACTTCCTGTTTGTTTTGTGTCTCAAATCATCTGATTGGCTCTCCTCCTCATGTGACTTTCCTGGTATTCACCAGGTGTTTCTGTTGCAGGTAGAGAAACAAATTTGTTGTGTTTCCATCTTTAGCTGTTAGCCAGTTAGCTTGAAGCTGTTAGCCAGTTAGCTTGAAGCTGTTAGCCAGGTAGCTTGTAGCTGAAGCATTTTAACCAACAGGAAATAATTCATTAGACGCTGAGCTGCTACTTTCAGACATGATGTTTAGTTTCTTATTTCTACTTTAAATATTATGAAAATGCATCAACACGTCATCACGCTGCAACAGCATCAATATTGTCATATAAAAAAATTAACACCAGTATTTATTTATTTATATTTTTATTAGGATAAACCCCTTGAGATGTCATATCTCGTTTTCAAGGGGATCCCGACATACAACACACACAATCTTTACATGTTTCTGTGAAACTGGAGCACACGGAGGAAACCCACGCAAACATGGGAAGAACATGCTAACTCCACACAGAAAGGCCCTGCCCTGGCTGGGAATCAAACCCAGGACCTTTTTGCTGTGAGGCGGCGGTGCTAACACTGAGCCAGCATGCCGCCCCAGTATTATCATAACCGATATGTTATGGCACTAAAACATATTAATTTAGAGTTAAAAAAACCCTTTAGATAAAATTTATAAACCTTAAAAAGCACCAAATGATTTATAAAAGAAAACAGATTAGTCAGATCGCTGCAGAACGACACTTTATTACAGCTTGATGCTGCATCGGTTGGTATTCTTTCTTTATTTTCCTTCTTTCTTATTCCCTGGCTTCCCTCTTCCTATCCCTCCCCTCCCTTCTTACACCCCCCCCTCCCCGTCCGGCTACATGTGGCATCACGCATGTGATGGGGTGTTTATTAGGCTGAATGTGTCCTGTAGGAGAAGCTGTGGATAATCCTGCAGACACAGAAGCTTTAGTCAGGCCGGGAAGATGAAAATCGTGCTGCCTCCCAATAATGACTCATTCTAGCTGCAGGGAGGG